>KV424701.1:47187-57567 GCA_001632445.1 Peniophora sp. CONT | reverse complement strand
TGGATTTCTGAGATAGGAGCAGTTTTGGAATGGGATAAATGAGGGCTTTGAGATGAAGTACTCGCTTTTTCAGTACAAAATAGTTTTAAAATACGCAAGAAATAGGGTAAATAATGCTCTGCCCCCTGTAGGGCAACATGCAAGACTGGAATTGGATGAGGGACGGTACCAATATGACTGATCATGCTCTCTGACTGTACTCACAGCACCTTATAGCTCTATCTGTGGTTCTGGGCATGGTAGAGGCTGAAAGAGGGGTGTATGGGGAGAAATTGGGGGTAAAATCCTGATTACTGCATACATACTGGCCATACTCCTAATCCACGTATACCAGTTGTACTGGGATGCTATAGAGCACATATGAGCACACGGAATAGGGTAGATCATAACATACTGGTAGGCTGCATAGCTTGCACTACTGAAGACCTGGTAAAGGTATGCTGCCATATCCACCCCATATATGCGCAAAGTGATGGCTTCTAGATGTATATGTGTACTATAGTATGCACTGTATGATAGGGCATGGTGTGATAGTCACAGGCTCAGGTGCAGTGCCACAATCAGCAAATGGAAGGCATAGTTGGTAACATGAATGCCACTACTGCAATAGGCTACAGGATATTATGCCATACTATATATGAGCAGTGAGCATGAGTATGGTACTGCTTGTCCAATATCTAAGTGATCTGTCCAGTGGTACTGGAGTACCAGGGTACTGGTCTCCCTGCCAGCAATCAGTGAATGTGGAATAACTTCCTTTACAGTGAGGATCACATCTGGGCAGCTGTAGAATCTGAATTTCAGTATAGTCTAATACTATAATACTCACTCACCTGACTACAGTGGCCCAGTATGAGTTGGTACAAGGCTGGAATTTGGTGGGCTAGCAGAAGAAAAATCTGATGCCCCCATCATCTAAGCAGGAGCCCAGTCTAAGTCTTGCTGCTTAAGTACAGTATGTGTGTTTTGGACACAGTTTACAATCTACCATATGAGTCCAAAAGCTGTGCTTGAAAAGCTACAAGGCTGTTGCCCAAAGCCCCTACCTTTCAGTGACCATCTGTAAGCAATGGTCTATGCTCCTACATGGTGATAACTGTTGAGATTAATGCTACAAGGCACACTCCTTGTGCATATACTACAATAGTAATAGCCAGGATGTCTTCCTGTAGCTGCTGTGGATCAAGAATGTCTGGCATGCCTAGTAATGATGACGATAAAATAGTCCGGCAGGTCCGGCAGGCCCTATAGGCTAGACACTGAAGAGCTGAACTGTGGAAGACATACAGCTTATGATCCTACCGCACCTTCCGAATTGAGCCCATATGGCAGCTGCTACAAGATAAGAGTGAGGCTAACATACCCAAGGGGTTGAACATCTGTGCTGTCAAAAATAGTCCGGCAGGCTCGGCAGCTCGGCGGCAGTAAGACTTAAGCATTATCATGACATGTATGTCAAAGCTGCCGGGCCTGCCGGGCCTGCCGGACTATTTTTTTCGGCAGCTACTAAGAGTGAACTTGTCTCACATGTGTGCTAGTCAGAGCCATTGAAATATTCCGGCAGGTCCGGCAGGTCCAGTAGGCCCGGCAGGACAGTGTGTGTAGTGTCATAACATGTATATTGATATGGCTACAAGACCTGCAGGGCTTACCAGGGCTGCCGGATCTGCCATGCTAATGTTTTCGACAGCTACTGAGAGCAAACTTGTCTGACAAGTGTTCAAGTCTGGATGACAAAATTAGTCTAGCAGGCCCGGCAGGCATGCCAGTAGACTCATAGAGATCATG
Source organism: Peniophora sp. CONT (assembly GCA_001632445.1). Lineage (NCBI taxonomy): Eukaryota > Fungi > Basidiomycota > Agaricomycetes > Russulales > Peniophoraceae > Peniophora > Peniophora sp. CONT. The sequence continues at coordinate 55,779 of KV424701.1, read as the reverse complement.
TCATTATGCTGCAGCTGCCGGACCTGCCGGACTAATTTTTGGTGGCTGCCGAGGGTGCCGAACTCACAATGCTTTGTTCGGCATGTTGTCAACTTATCTGACAGCTGCAACACAGACCTCACAATGTTGAATACTATCCATCAGGAGTACTGTTACACATATAAGGACCCATGTAAGAATCAAAGCATATCTGATATCAATATAACTGCTGCCGGCAGATCTGCCGAGCCTGCCGATTCTGCTGGTGGTGCCAGATTGCTACAATGGGGCTCCAGTACCCCATAAATTGGTGATACAAGAGCATGTATACCATCCCATCCCATATACAGAGTACACCAGTAGCTGTAGCTAGCTGTATATCCATTTGATAAATCCTGAAAAAAGGCCCAAAAAACTGAATTTTCTGCCGGGCCTGCCGAGCCTGCCGCGCTCACAGGCGGCACCCTGCTGGCGAGTATTCTAATGCATTTTTTGACCCTGTGAACAGTAGACAATTACCATATTTGGATGCTCACAGTACTGTATCTTAATCCTAGCCCTGCCGAGCCTGCCGAGGTTTTTTTCGGCAGGTTGCCAGTGAGTATTTTAAGCCTATTTAGACCCTGGGAATGGTGCACCATTACCATATATGGATGCTGCCAGTACGCTATATAGCATAAAAAGTTGGCCGGCAGGTCTTCTCGGCAGCCCCGGCAGCACCAGCCAATTCTGCCTGTCCTGCCTGCCGATTACAGGAATCCGTGCGGATTCGCATATGCAATGCCATCGACTCAGTGACACGTCCGCATATGGCCTCTTATCGTGAGTGAGAGCGACATAGGATCCTACTCGAAATTGATCATTCCGAGGATTGCAAGGTCGTCCGCTTTATTCATTTCTCCGCCAAGGAATACCTCACATCGCCCGAATTGAAAAAGCTCACCTCCCATGCACATCAATTCGCCTTCGATGAAGAGACTGCTCACCTCACATTTGGGCGAATGTGTCTTTCGGCCCTCGTTGTAGAGGACCTCGAGTCGCTTTCGAATTTACAGTCGTACGCCCATCAGCACTGGATAAATCACATATCCTCTCGCAATGAGGACGCTCTTAGCGAGCTTCTCTTCCGTTTTCTTCATCTGGGCTCGTCGTTGTTCACTCGCTGGGCAAAGACTTGGGACAGGCTTTCTGATGGTTGGGCTCACTATCGAGATTATACCGCCCTTCATATGGCCGTCGAGCTAGGGCTCTACAATCATGTGATCAAAATTCTGAAGAGTCCGAATGGCGGTTCTGCTATGTACATTGACAATGTCGCCAGAGTGCGCGGTCGATATCAAAATACCACTTTACACGTTGCCGCAAAGAACGGAATGGCCGACATTGCTCGTGTCCTACTTGACCACGGCGCCCTCGTGTATGACACTAATAAGTACGGTGATGCCGCCTTGCACTTAGCAACGCGGCACGGGCACTTAGACGTCGTCCATGTCCTTTTGAATCACCCTGCGGCAAATGAGCTTGACACGGCTATTTTTCGATGTTGCACCCACGGTGACTTCGGGCAGACTGCGCTGCACCAAGCTGCGATGCTTGGACGCACTGAAGTTGCTCGTGTGTTACTCTCTCATGGTGCTTTTGTTGACGCCATCGATGACTACGGTAACATCCCTCTTCATTGGGCTGCAGCTCGAGGGCAGTCAGACACTCTCCGCGTACTTCTGGAACACCGAGGTGCTGACGGATTGAACACGGCTATCACCCAATGTCGCACTCTCAACAAATATGGGCAGACCGCGTTGCACGAGTCTGCAAATCTAGGATTTTTTGATATTTGCAATGTGCTCCTCGCTCATGGAGCACTCGTTGACGCCACCAACAACAAAGGACAGACCGCGTTACACATGGCCGCATCCCATGATAATCCTGATACCTGTCGTGTCCTTCTTGATCACGGAGCACTCGTAGGCATAACCGACAACAAAGGCCAAACACCGTTGGACTCTGTCAATTACGAGTCTGGGAACGCGTATGAAGTTGTCCGTATCCTCTCGGAGCACCGCGCTACGGATGGGTCGAATGTAGCGCACATTTAGTCGGTGAAGGGTTCGTAGAGCCCGCCAACTTGTGCCACAGGCATTGAACTACGCTATCCCGGTCGGCTAGTGCCCGGAAGTACCGAGTGCCCGCCAATGCCCCGTCGTACCCTACCCGATTCGGTTCTGGAGTATCCTCTCAACCTTCCCTCATGACGTGGATTGTTAGCCTCTACCGTTTAAAATCGACACTGTAAGGTTTTGGAATGAACAGCATGTCGCAAAAATATTTTCAGCCGGCTCAACCGTGCTCAGCGGTGACCCGCAGAGCTTGGTGGCCAGTCATGGCCACTAGCTCACGAGTGGGTGAGCACGTGGTCGCCAGATGGTCAGCAGCGACTCGCCAGAGGGAGAGCAGGCGCTCGCCAGACGCTCGCCATGTGCTCGCCAGATGATGGTCAGCTGACGAGAACGCGGTGCTCACGATATGGTCAGGTCGCGCTGACTGCCGAGCTACACGGGCGGCATACTAGTAGGCATGCAGCGCACGGGTAGTACTTTTCTAAGATGCATGTGCATTGGGTATCCGGGATTCAGTGATTTCACAGTCTATGTAGGATACAGAATACCGATCACACGACGAATTATGGGAGTAGTGCTCTTGGAGAATCGAGATTGATGTACGTGTTGTAGAGCAGACAATAGCGGGGTAGAAGGAAAGTGTCCGTATACGTCGAGAGGCTGTGACTTCAACAATATTTGCGATACGTACCTCTTAAGCCCGCAAGAGCGATAGAATATGCGTAGACGAGGGCTGTGATACAGATTAGCTAAGTTCAAGAAGAGTGGACATCGACGTACCTCACGCTCTAACGAGCATGACAGTCGGGTGGCAGAGGTGATGATGGGAGGAAGCAAGGTGGATTCTGACGCGCGCGCGGTTTCCGCCGCGCGGAAACGACGTACGAGCATCATTCAGCGATGGACGACCATTATCATCGAGTCCCGCCATATTCCCCTCACAGGCGGTACTCGCAACCGCTTGTGGCGCTGCCTTTGACTCTTAATACCTAGCATCTGTCATTCTTATGTTATGTGTCCGAGGACGACTAATAGTCCATCGACAGCCTGAGATCAAGTGCACCCTGCATGCGGTTAAGACTTCTGTTGCAGAAAGATCTACTTACGATGACGCAGTTATAGCTTGAGCATACATGTACTAATCAGTCCGAGTCGTCCTGGTCAACCTCCCCCGATGCAACCTTGACGCCCTCCCCCGACGAGACCTGGGCGCGCTCGCGCTCGCTCTCTCCATCTCTGCTCCCGCTCCTCTTCCTCTGCTTCGGGCGTCTCCCATCCTCGTCATCCTCTGGCTCTCGACGACGCTTCGTTGTTGATGATGTGGGGCGCTTCGAGCTGCTGGCCGTATCTGGCGAAGAGGGGCCGGCTGACCCTGCCGGCGCCTTACGCGCATCAGGACCTCTCTGGCGCAGCGTGGACATCGGGTGCTCTGGAGATGATGACACAGGGTGTTCTTTTGCAGGAGTCTGTGCCGGCGGAGTGGACCTTCCCTCGTGGTGAGGTTTGTCCTCATCTTCATCTTCTTCTTCGTCGTCTGCATCGTCTTCGTCGTCGACAGCCTCCAACATGGCTAATGCATTGTTCAGCGCACTACCATGCATATGCTTATCCTCTGTTGCATCGAGACCATCCCCGTAACCTTGAGCGGTACTCGAAGGGTAGAACTCCTTGTCGAAGAGCGTGAAGATCTTGAGGACATGGCGGCGTCCATCGCGCAAACCGAGAAGAAGGTACTTGAGATATTCAAAGAAGTGGTCAAGCCATCTGATGTGGGTGGCGTTCCCGATCGCAATAAAGTCTTTATCCTCCGAGCACGCCCAGCGTAACTGAGCAACCGCGTGAGTCTCGTTCGGTCCGATCTGATAGTGCGAAGTAAACCGACCATTGTACCACAGAGCGCGATGTGTTCCGGCGTTGTGAAGCGGCAACGAAGAACGTTCATCATACGGCTTGTCCGCGGCAGGGGCAAACCATCGTTCCAATCAGCTGCAGACTGCGGACCGAGAAAGAGAGCGGCGTAAGTCTGTCACAGTGGCGCATTAGCATATGTAGTACTGACAATGTCAATACGCGCACCAAGCGCATCATGATAGATGTAAAGGCAGTCTTGGGATTGAATACCTGGCGCTCGCCTAATGGTCCGTCGACGACGAGCATCTGGTTCTTGTCATGAATGATCGCTGAATCCATCGCAGAATACCCAGGACCTTTATCCTCGTCGTCCTCAATAAGATGCTCTGTCCAGCCAATCACGTCCTTGAACACGGTGCGGTTGCTATTGATGTGATGAGCCCAGCCACCGAAGATCTGGCTACGCGCTTCAACGCGGACGCGAGAACGAATGTCGGACCGTTGCTGTGTGTATTGGGCCATAAACTGCCGCACATCAATCAGCGCACTGACTGCTGCACATTTAAGACAATGCACCTCCGTCTCCACCCAGTCTACTGTCTGCCTATACGGTGCTAGTTTCGGACCCAGCTCGTCGATGATCCTTTTCGTTTGCATGCGATTGAAAGATTGCCGGTCTTTGAGCTGCTCGTCCAGAGTCGGGTTGTAGTTCTCGGGTAGCGATTGCTTGAACGTAGACGTCGGCGAATCCGGGTCCTCGTCGACAAGCATGATATAGATGTAGGCGAATGCTTGGCCTATTGCGCGGAGGCGATGGAGCACGTGTTTGGTCGGTTTGAGCGTTCCGGAAGCAGTCCCGTCGTCGTCGCCTTCAACAGCATTGACGCGCTTGCGAGGACGGCCGCGGTTGCGGCCACTTTGCGCCTGAAGACCCTCATTTACTGCTACTAATTCATCATTACGCGCCTCCAGTTCGTTGACGCGTGCTTGAAGCTCATGCACATTCTACGTCCATAATCAGATGGTCTATTGGCTTCAAATGTGGACGATTCACTCACTGCTGCAAGGTCGCCTGCCACTTGCGTTCCAGGTGCCATGGCATCGATGGTCCGTTGGTTGTGGTGAGGGGTTGGACGTTGAAGTTGAAGTTAAAGTCTCCGTAATGCCGGCGTCGTTGGGGCAGCTGCGCCTGTGATCGGCTAAGGCCGTGGGCAACTCTCGGTTGTGGCTCCAAGATCAATGGGAGTGTAATGGCTGCTGCCCAAGCTCTGCCTCCAACTACGATTGACTTACCATACCCTCGCGTTTGCACTTCTAACCTACATGCCAGATCTGGATGAGTTGTGCCCATACTGTGAAGAGGGAAGGAGTTCCCGGGGCCTCACGGCTCACATGAGATCTTGTAAGAAGCGACCTGTATCCCCGGTATAGTGGTGTTCCGAATATAGTTGCGCTAGTGTGTGCTGATCCCTTGCGTCAGCCTCTACCGGATCCTCCACCAAAACGGAGAAGGACAGAGCCGTCGTGCACCCAGCAGGTAAGAGGTGTCATGCATATTCCACATCTACGACCTCACCAAAGAACTGTGCAGAACCGCACAGATGATGTGCTCGATCCCGCTGTACTTGCAACCTTTCCAAGCACCTCACCTTTGGATGTCATGATGCAAGATGTACAGCCCAAACGAATCGAGCAGCGTGTTGCTGAGACTAGTGGTGCGCCTGTTACATTATTTCTTGTCGCTCACTTGTATAACCTGGCGACCCTCAGATCACGAGTTGACGCCTCTGGCGGTAGGCTGCCAAGTGCCGCCCGAATACATACTGGTCGTACCGCACCCAAACTCGGGTCGTCAACCCTACCGCATCTCGCTTGATGGCGAGCCTCTCGAAGCCCCATCGAGTCGCTCGCGCCCGCACGAGTCATCATTCAAGGCGGCCACTTCTCACTCGCAGAAGCCTTGGTTTCCTTTCCCCTCCCTAGCCGACTTTTCGTTCACCCGCTCAACCGTTCGCCATGGACTGCATGCAGCAGAAATCGACAACGATCTCCGTGAACTGCATAACGTCTGGACCAAGCCCGGTGGATCGAATGTCACTCTCAACAATCATCGTGATCGTGATAAGTACCTCGCCATTGCTCGTAAAATGCACGGCATGCCGGTATGCTACTTTATATCTAGTCCAACTCGTGCTTATGCGGCTTCAGTTTGAGCGCATCACACTCGAAGACAAGTTCATGGACAAGACTTGCACGTTCACCTTCGACTACCGCGATCCGTGGGAATGGTTGAAGCTTATCTTCACCGACAAGACGCTGGCGGATTTCATTGTGTACCACTCGGAGCGCAAATATTACTGCTGGTCTGACGGCTCACGCGTGCGTCTATTCGATGAGCCGAACACTGGAACTGCATGGGGGGAGATTGATGTACGTGATCCACTGGCACTGTGGTCACTAAGTTCTAACGCGATCCAGGATGAGCTGACTTGCGACGAGCGCTTCAGCCACATCTTCGCAGCGCTACATGTCTGGATCGACGAGGGCATGGTTACTAGGCATCTGACGAAGCAACCTGTTCTTTTGCGCAATCTGAATCTTCCGTCGTCGATCTTCAATGGTTCCGGCAACGGCGGAAGCTTCTTCCTTGGCCTTTTATCAAAGGTATACCGCCTTGCTGCTGCCACAACGTGCTTGCCTGACGCATTTTCTCACAGATCAAGTATGACGGGGACTGGAAACAACTCTCAGAGCTGCAGCAGCTGGAGTTCGGGCGATTCAGGCGCGTTATGGAGCAAAAGCTGCTGGATGCACCTCTTGGGAAGCTGCGTAAGCGCTCACATGATGGCGAAGGACTGAGATGCAGCGATAATGAGATCCGCGTCCTTCATCCTGGCATTCTCATCGAGTCTTTTGACGCGAAGCAGGCCGCCCAGTGCACATGTACGAGAGGTCATATGGCGAACCACCCCTGCCCGATGTGTAATGTGGACGTATCTCAGTTGCGCGAGATCAATCGCGATGATTATGAGGCTCGCACGTCTAAGATGATGGCGGGCATCTTTGGTGAGGCTAACAAGCACGGGACCAAGACAGCGCTCGAGCAAATCTTGAAAGACTACGGAATGCATAACGTCAAGGTCGGTATTCACCTCCGTTATCTGATCGTCGCTGAGCCTATGCATACAGCTATTCTTGTGGGAGCATCGCTTCTCTGATCCATATCGTGCATATCGGTATGATAAGCTTCATTCATGCGACGAAGGGATATGGGGGAAGCACCTCTACGAACTGTTACTCAAGGTTCTCGCCCACTTCGGTCGCACGACAGACTTCACGCAAAAGTACGTATTTAAGTTCTAGCCAAAAAGTAGGGACATTCATTGACGTTCGAGCCTAGCATCGACAATGTACCGCGTTGGTCCGGTCTCAAACACTTCAAAAATGTTGTCGGCGATAAGATACATGAGGGTAACGGCTATATGGACATTCTCCGTGTGCGTCTTTGAGGTTGTGTGTGTTATCTTGCGGAGCTCTGACAATATATCGCCCAGTACGTGCTCCCGTGCTGCGTTCAGCTTCTACCTAAGAACTCGAAGCTCGTTCACTGTGTGCGTGCTTGTCTTGAGCTCTGCATGATGCAGAGTATGGATGTCATGTCAGGCTATGAAGACGATGCCGCTGGGCAAGCTGCTCGCACAGCTCGGCGTCCGAGCAGACTAGCTAAAGCCGAGGAGTTCAGGCGCGACTATCAGGCCGCTTGTGATGTAGGTTCTCTTAGCATCGCGCTTAGACGAATGTTGACCAACCATGTTCTAGGAGTACGAGCGCCATCCTGACGGCAAGATAAAGAAGACCTTTGCCTTCCTTAAGCAGCATCTCCTCAACCATGCTCTCAACGATATCCGTGAAGCCGGTGCTCTTCGTAACTTCTCGACCCGCCTCGGCGAGGGGTTCCATCAAGAACTATCCGAGTTATTTAGACTCACGAACAAACGAGACGCTGATGAGCAGGTGCGTCGATGTCTCTATTCAGATTTGCTTGTATGGTACTCAATGCCTATAGATTGATCGGCACGATATGGATCGTGAGGCCGTAGCGCACATGGAGACTGCGATTCAGGCGTATTGGGATGCATGCAAAGTGTGACGCCGCTCTACGACGTCACGCCGAAAGTAGCTCGCTGGAGGTGAGCCGGAGGAGAGTCAAGTCGCCAAGGTAGGTAGTCGACGACGACGCGTTCGAGAGTCGTCCGTCAAGCTGGGGCGATACTAGCCGAACGGGCTCAGGAGAGCCACAGGACGGAAGTCGCCTCGCAGCCGATAGGTGGGAGGTCTGTAAGGACGGCCTCAGCTATCTAGATACTCGGTCACCGAGTATCCTAGAGCGGGCCGCCGGGAGCGTTCGAGCGAGCGCGCGCGCGCGCGACGATTAACTTAATAAGGCGCGTTCACGAGCGAGCCGTTCGAACTGCTAGAGCGGGTCGGTCACCGACTCCGCGTAGACTTAGATAAGGTAGCAAGTAGCAAGAAAAGTGTAGTATAAGCAAGATGATAGTACAAGAGAGACGAGCGCGTGCTACATAAACGATCCTCGGCCGTTGCCGGCTCTACCACGTGTGCCTAACCTCGGGCCCGCGCCACA
>KV424701.1:0-46962 GCA_001632445.1 Peniophora sp. CONT | reverse complement strand
GATGATAGTACAAGAGAGACGAGCGCGTGCTACATAAACGATCCTCGGCCGTTGCCGGCTCTACCACGTGTGCCTAACCTCGGGCCCGCGCCACACAAAGGTGAAGAAGAGGAAGAGTCCGGGAACCCATCCGCAAGTGTCGACTGGGAAAAGAGTGTCGGAGACGGTCATTGGACGCTGAAAGGCCGTGTGCGTATGGTCACCGACTCGGTGTCTTGCGGGACGCGTTTTGGCGTGCGGAATTTCGATGTACTTCTGCGCAAGTTCCTAGGAAATGAGTTCCCGGAGGAGTGTGTGCCATCGACGTACAGGCTACAGGTTTGTCCTGAGTTCGATTCAGTGAGATCTCGAACTAAACATAGAAACAGATCTCAGCGTACCAGACCATAGAGCTCCGCTACCAGTCGCGAGAGCACTGGAGGCAAACGCGCGATCTCTTACACAGCAGTCCGGATTACTTCAAACGGCCTCGGTACGACTGCGCCGTTGTTCGCTATGACGACCCTCGAACTCTAGCATTTGTTCGTCTTCGTGGCATCTTCCGCTGTGCTCTGCCATCTGGCAAGTCAGTCGATCTAGCAGTTGTCCATCCATTCCGCCAGTATGCTCTTCGAGGGTCAAGCTGGAAGCCGAGGACTATCTGGCGAGGATGCCGTGTCGACGAGGAGATAGAGAAGCCGGAGATCATGACCGTTGACTACGGTTCTCATCATGTACCCGTCTTTGAGGCGAACGGCGTACACCGGCGTGTACGAGGTAACGGGCTGTTCTTCTTCACAGATAGCCTGGATGCCGATATGTTTCTTCGTTACCTTGGCATGTAATGTCGCCCTACTGCGACTTGCAGTGTATGCCTTTATTGTATCTTAACGATATCATGTAATGCTGCGTGGAGGTCAGAGGGCGACGGGAGAGCGCCGCGCCGCGCCGCGTCACGAAGACGCGACTCGGAGCTTGCCGGAACCTCTTATGTAGCTGCTAGTCGTCGACGGGTACAATTTGACCTTCAAACATTTTTTATATGTTTTAGGCCAGGCTAAACTACTGATGGCTCGTATCCCAGCTCGCGCCAATGCTTTGCCCTGCAGCTGGCGACGTTCTGGTGACCGCCTGAGCACCGTCTGGCGACCGTCTGAGCACCGCCTGGCGACCGCCTGATCACCGCCTGGCCACTGCGTGAGCGCCACGTGGAGTGCTGCTGCCCACCGCGTGGCGCGCTCCTGGCCTCAGCTGATAAAACTCCCCAGGCGTGAGCAGTACTGGCCCGGGAAAAAATAAATTTGCGACACATAGTACACGGCGTGCACGTGGAGGCCGGGATCAGCGAAAGCCGAAGTAACATTGCAGATATAAGAGTGTACACTGATATACACACGCCAATATACGTATGTACTCGTCCTGACGTAGAGTTTTGGTACACTTTCGTAGCAAAATGTTGTGCTTTTCCCTCGTTTGAAGAGTTTGAGCCCTTGTTTAGACTGCAAGCGTGGAGGATCCCATACATACACCTAAGATCGTGGGAAGACAACTGACTGGAAGCGCACGAAGTGGACTTAGGGTTTTCGTCAGACCGAGTACATAAATGTACAGACAGAGAGCGCAAGTTCATTCGAGCTCCACGCCAGCCTTTGGATCTCGTGCCCCATCCCGAACGGCTTGAGCCTCAGCTACCCGAACCCTCAGCACCCGCACCGCCTGCAACTAGCTCTCAATTCTACAGGCTTCGCTTTCCACAACTCACGCCAACACTTCCTGAGATCACTAACGTCCCTACCCCCATCACGTTTCACCGCATTCAACGCTCCCAAAGTCTGCATCAACAATTCGCTATACGCGTATACTATGCGGCTAGCCGTCGAACATCCCCAGGACGGACAGACACAGGATTGGGAGGAGGGGAGACGAAGTCGTTGAAGGAATGGTGGGATAGGAAAAATGAGAGTTGGTGCGCAATGAGCACTTTGCCGTTGGACGCCGTAGGCGGGTGCAGCAGCGCTTGGTTAAACGGGCGCGAAGGATCGACGAGCTCGCCAATACGACTGAGATGGAGGCTGAAGTCGGGTCGAAGGGCCGGAACGAAATTGCTGGCGGTGGTGTTTGCGGTACTGAAACTCCTGCTGCCATGACGCATGCTTGGGCCGCGGTATTTGTGTAGGTGCCAGCACCCCGCGTGGATTCCAGCAACATAACTCTTCCTGCCAACGAATTTGAGGTGCCCACAGGCGCGTTTCCATTCCTCGCCAACCAGATGGCCTTCCCCGAAGTCTATACCCTCACTGCCATCCCCTCAACTGCCCATGCAAAACTCTCCCCTGATTCCCTAACAGCTCCATCTTCCTCAAGTTGTGCCGCGTCCGGCTTATCCAGCACTCTCCCGAACTCCTCGGATGTCTGAATGGGGTTCGTATTGGCTAAAAGCGCCACCGTTGGGGGTTTGCCGCCGTTCGAGCGTATGAAGGAAAGTTGAGCGTGACAGTCGTCGGATAGCCCGAGGCCCAGATCGAGTGTCCCATCGTTCGCGATTCATGCGCTGGTTGGACGACTTGCGTTCCTCCATACGCATCACGGCGAGGCCGCTACAAGCTGAGAGCAGTGCATTGAGGGAGTGGAGAAAGAATTGACGCGTAATCGTACAGCCTGCTCGTACTTGGGCACGCTTGCGGCTGGCGAGGAATGAAGCTTCGTCCGATCGCTCGCCAGGGGAAGAGGCGCTGGGCACCATCCAACGGAGAGTGGAGGAGCGGCATTAATGATGATGCAAACGTCCGAGTTGCGAGCTGTTGCCTGCGCGAGCTGAAGATAGGTGATAGCGAAGTGTGACGTTCGTCTTCCACGATAGATGTTGCCCTGGCCGTTGAACACGCCCGGTGGTACTGTAGGTGGTGGTGGTATATGATGAAGGCTACTCTACACGCGGCTCGGCGCGACGTGCGCGACGGGCCTTCGGCCTGGACCTATCTTCCCTCTCCTCCTCCTCCTCCCTCCCTCTCCTTCCTCTCCTTATCGTATCTCTCCTCTGTGCCTCTCTCTATCTACTCTCCTATGCATCCTCCCCTTATCTCCCTCCCAGTCACCCCGCCTCACCGTTGCTCTGCGCGCGCCTCAGCAAGTACAAGGCATGGTTTGAGTCATGTGGAATGAAGCTTCGGACCGTGTGGCGTCAGAGCCAGTGTGTGAAGGCGGCCTTGTTGAAGCTGATGTACCCGTCTGCAAGACCCGTAGAGAACGTGTCGGTTCCGGATACATGATGCATGAAGTGTTCGTGCGCCTTCTCAAGACCTTGTCCGTGATCAGAGCGGGCAAGGGGGAGGTTTGAACGCGCCGTGATCGTAAGCACTCCGGCCATAGTAGCTGAGCGGGAGGGGGGATATCCTGGGCGGCTGAGTACTTGGGCAGAGGAGATGGAGGGCGGAGCCAGGAGGCAACGCGAGGAACGCGGCGACGTGCAGTGAAGGATGGAGCGGAAAACGGTGATCATCTAGGCCCACGGGCCACCGCTCGCATGCAGGCTGCCGATGTAGGCTTAGGCTATTCACTGATCTCAGTATGAGAGACTCGTTCTATATACGGCTGCTTGAACTTAAGTATATTTCAAAACATGTAAACCTTTCCTAATGCGACGATACGGTCTATATATATATACTATCTTGCACGTCTGGTGGAGGTCTCGATGACAATATCATGAGATTGCTGATAGCGAGCGGGTTAAATAGGTAGGGCAAAGTAAGCTGCGGAACTATAGATCAAGTCTCCGCCTGAACTTAGGCCTAACTGTCCACACGCCCTTGAACCGTATACATGTAGTGACTATTGTACGCCGTGGTCTGCGGACCCCCTTCCATGAGTTTCTCCGCGCGATACACATTCGGGAGATGCAAGGGCCCATGCCATTTATTCTTCCGCGCCTTCAAGACGAACTGGGCACGTTCTGCGCGGAACTTGCCCACCTCCATGATAACATCTGCACGCGTTGTCGTCGTGAATAGAGCCGGGACGTCTGCGTCGAGAATGAGCTGGACGGTCTCTGCCCAGGATTCGGTCGCAGCATCTGACTCGAGCATGCCAGTGTTAAAGCAGACGATCAAGTCGGGCGCGTTTGGACGTGAAGGGTGTTCTTTGCACGGTGCCCATGGACATTCGTGATACTTCACAGGTGCGTAGAGTACCTCGCGATGGCGCCCCTTACTGAGGCATTCTCCGCACGCTACATTGCGAGGATAGTAGTGGGGGTCGGCGTTCGGTCCGATAAAGCAAAGCGTGAGCGAGCGCAGGCGAGGGTAACAGTGCAGGATATTTTCCAGAGTTGCTTGCGAGAGCAGTTCACGAGTATCAGCGCCGACGACATGTATGACAAGCGAAGTGCGGGAAGACACGTCAGGCAACGCGGTCTCCAATGCAGTGGCGATGGTCAAAGGAAAGACCAGAGCTTCCTTCGTGAGTGCCGTCACGGCTGCCTTCGGGTCCTTATTGCCAGCACCAAACTCGGCTGCGCCATTCGTAGTCCAAGTGTCATATTGTGGAAAGTGATGTTCGAAATAGCTACTCCAGCCAGTCAGGGAAGAAAGAGGGCGGTAAGTTATGCGTGGCTGAGGCGTGATGAAGTTGATAGTCCGGATTTTGGCGACGGTTTAACGTGTAATCGAGATTGAAACGCTCTGTGCAGTGTAGCTCGAAGAGCGCGTCACATTGCTGACGAGTATGTGCCGCTTCGAACGAGGACTTGCATTCGGGCGAGCAATACCAAGCGAGCTTGCAACGCTTGCACCGATGGAAGGTAGAGAATTCGTCCTTTTGAAAGGGCGTGAGCAGGCAGGCTTCGCATTTGACAGCATTCCTTGTAGTTGGTTAGCGCAAAGCGAGAGCGACACTTCGAGAATTGAGACGCACTGAACATAAATAGGGTCCTGCTGGGGCTCAGTTTCTGTAAGAATGGCCATCCTAGTTTTCTATAGCAGACCAACGGAGGTCAGCAACACGAGCTTGTCTTCCTATCGAGATACTCAACGCACCATTCGGTCCCCGTATTCTTCAGGGGTCAATTTCCCGTTAGGTAGTGCTTCAGATGCCTCTGCCGCGTTCACGCGACGGAGTCCCTCACAAAGCTTCTTATGCGTATCCCAATCCTGGTCTTGACAGACCTCATTACCTAGTACACCGTCAGCGTCGGTTCAGCTACAGGAGATAAGATATAGTATCTCACAGTAATAGACTCTGCGACACTTTGAACAACGCTCGAACTTCTCGCGGCGTGCCGGAGCGTGCAAGCAGTACTCGCATGCTTGACCGGAGACCTGAAGGAATGTGCCAAAGAGTAAGCCCTTTGGCGGGACGTTGGTAGGAAGAGTGGGCAAGTGCATGGCCATGATGGTGAAACGATAACGGATGGTGGAGGCTGACAAGACGCGTGACCCGACTCGTCGACGCGTGCGCGCGCCTTGCATCAAACGGTCATCTCATCTGCAGATCTTCTTCTGCCAGTGTGTATTACGGCTAGTACACTCGAGTCGCTTGCGCGAGGGCCAATAATCCTGACGTCTGACGTTCAACCCGGTACATACTCTGTAACCGCGCTTCTTGAATGCCGTTCTGCTCGTTTCCAAGCATCTGCGTTGATCTCTTCTCAGACCTAGATGAAGCCGCGCTCATGCGCCCTTCAACAACTGCTTTCCAACTATCGTTGACATTGTCTTGCACCCCTTTTACTTAATCCACCTCTATGCGACCTTTCAGGTCCATCTACATCATCTAGCAGCATCCACCCGCCACGCCTTGACCTACAGCCTTTATGTCGCCGTGAAAATGACTTGACTCCGAGTCGTTCAGAACTTCAGTCTGTTGTTAGCTCAGACGTAAGTTCCTCACCTCGCCAGTCATAACGGCACCCTTTTGGCATATTCCGCATGATATATAGTGGCTCACATCTAGACCAGCAGATGCGCCCATCAGTCCCGCCGCGGCTTCCTTTGTTGATGTACATGTCTCACTGGCTTGCCCACTCGCATAGTGCACGTCTTCCACCTTGTTGAACTTTGTACTCTGCGTCTTCAAACCCCTGCGTCAGCCTACTCCAAACCGACATAAGTTCTCGCGCAAACGGCAAAGCTTTCCTCCGCATGTGTGTTTGCCTTCGCCAATGGCACCGAAAACTTGAGCGAACAACATATTCGTGGTGTGCTCAGGCCTCAGGACTGGCATCTGCACCCAACGGACCCTCTCTTCCTGAGATAACAGCACAACCTTCGTACTTACAATGCGTTCACAAAAGTCGGTGACATCTGAACTGAACATCATATATAGGCGGAGATAACAGTTTGTACAGTCCTACGCCTCATGTATACAAGATGAGGAGTTCATGATGCGTGAGCTTTCCGAAACCACCGTGACATCTTCCCGAATACTGTGCTATACCCACTATTGCTTCAAGTCCAGGTATGGATTCGCAGGTCCTCGAAGCTCGTTACAAACGGAGCAATGCGTTGATAACCCTTCTCGGTAACGGCTCTCACCGCATCTTCATATGACCCTGGAATCGTATGCTCGTATTCGGGTTCGTCCGAACGTTTCATGTTGGACATCTCAGACGTTGATTCGGCTAATTTCAGCGCAAGCATAGTACGCTCACCAGAGGCGGGGTATCGCTCTAGAAACTTGAGTAAGATATCCCAAGCTTCTGCATTGTGACGCTCGTCATATCTCTTCCAACTCAGAAATGAAGCGCAAGGAAAGTCGACGACCGTCAACTCGTTCACGGACTTGCCGAGGTAGTTGGAGTACAGTCTAATTGCTCCCTCAGGATCACTTGAATTTGAAACTTGATAGATCAATGTCCAGTTGAGTATCACATTTCCTCGAAGCGAGGTGAGCCTTGCCCATGGCCATAGCCACTGTAACGTCACGTCTGGCTGAATATGCGTCGATTTTCTACTACTAAACTTCACCAACTCCTGTTCCACGTATGGTATATCTGTCAAGTCAATGTGCTGAAGCATCGAAGAGGCAAAGGGGAAGTTGTCGAGAACTTTGCCTATACAGAAATAAAAATATTTCGCCATATCGTTCTGGAATCTTAGAAACGCGTCTTCAATCCACAGCCCCCGGAACTGCGAAGGCTGGGATATATTTTGATCAATGGAGGTATTGAGAAGCTCGCATGTCCCGACAGGAAGCCTTAGGGTGAAAGCAGGCCCCAGTTTCGGCTTGGTGCGTTCAAGAGACGTAGATAGCTCTAAACCAACTTCGTGTGCCTCTGATGACCACATTTGTAACATAAGATCATAAGACGGTGTCATGCCGAGCCTCAGGCTGTCGTACACAGGAGATTTCAGGTGCTCATGGAGAGCCTGTAGTAGACTGTTGTGCAAGTGCTGGGATGTCAAAGTTAAACCTTGCCAGACCCCTTTCTCGAGGTAGTGGCTAATCCTACCGGAATATCGAACCGAAGTATTATGTGTTTCAGTCAGAGTGTAGTCAGCGTCAATAAAAACTTGAGCATCTTGTGGCATTCTCAGCCTTTGCCATAGATCACCCATTGCTTCAGACCTTCCACCTAGATGTAGTCCACGCAGCTTTGAAAGCTCCGCGTACAGATCAAATACAGGAGGCAGATTCTTAGAGATCAGGAAAGGCATATCGGTAATGATCAGCCGCTCCAATAGAGGCGAACGCTGCAAGAAAGCGATAAACTCGCGTGTAGGAAACACCCTAGGCATCCCTTCGCAGCTGTCAGGCGCAGGCTCGTACAATCCGGACAGGTCTCGGCTTGAACGCCAATATATATTGTCCATGTCCACTCGCAGATATCGAAGAGCGGGAGCATTGAACGGAATCAGAGCATTGTTCATATACAAGCTTTGCAGACGCGGAGTGTCAATGCACTCATCCCATTCATTGGGCCCGGAGTCATCCCAAATTCTGGCCGTTTCCAACTCGGGAAAGGCTCTTATGCAATAGAACAATTCAGACCAAGCCCAATAATCATCATGCCCGAGCGAGCGTAAACGCGAAGCATATTTCTCGACAAGCGAGAGCTGATAACCAGTGAGAATATAGCCCGGACCTTCATGGTCTTCAAAATGTCCGTCAAGACTGAGAAGTGAGGCTCCGGCGCGTTGAATCGCGAGATCTGTCATGTCTCGAGAGGGAAAAGAACCGATGCTGCGCGCCCAGAGCTCAGCACAATGCACCGCGAGCTCGCGCCAGAGATGGCACACGCCGTTGATCTGGAGGTACCAGCCTTGCGGATTAAGAAGCGAGGGTGTGTCCAGGTATACAAGAGCAATGAAGATGTCGCAGAGGTTCTCGTTCGACAGCTTGCGGTGGATGAGCGCGAGTGTGTTGTGCTCCCGCGCGGCGCGTATAGCCGCCTCGTTCGTCGCCGCGTCGCTCATCATGTCGACTATAAAGAGCTTCAGATACGGCTATGATGATTCATGTACTCCCGTGTACTTACCCTTATCTCCTTGCGCACAATGGCGGGCTCAACCAAGTCGTGATTGACGATTTGCAGATCAGGCAGATCCCACGCGGCGTCAATCTAACAGCCGGCCCGGGCCAGGACCGGGTACGGAACCGATAACATACAGATTGGGCAACGAATATATTTGCCTTTGATACTGAGCGCTGGGTAGTTGAGCAGGTTTACTGCGGCGTTGAGCAGATACTGTAGGTAAAGGACACTGTCCCGATGGTGCTGCCATCGTTATTTGCTGGCAGAGGTCCTTCCCGTCGACGACGCGAACGCATGCACAGTCGGAATTTGAAGAAGTGAAGTAGTAAAAGCAGGTTGATTGCTATAGTACATACGGCAGATACGTGTAATACGCCGGGATCCTACAGATACTATACAGATGATAACATGCATGCGAACTCAAGCCCCAAGTGCAAAGCTACAGTCAAGCGTCAGAATCACAGCTCGTTCTTGACGTTCCTCGCGGCGTCCTCGACCTTCCCTGCACCCGACTTTCCCGCACCCCTAGCAGCATCCTTCGCATCGCCCGCCTTCTGTCCAGCATATCCGCTCGCCTGGCTAGCCGCGCCCTTCGCCGAGGCGCGCGCCTCGCCAGCCTTCGCCTTGCTCCAGTCAACGTTCTCCTGGCCCTTCGCCTTGGTCCACTCGGCGCCGCCAGTCAAGATCTCGAAGACTTGACGAAGCTTCTCCTCGGCAACATGCTTGCCATTACCGAGTAGACCGAGGATACGACCGTAAAGAGCGTCTGCGGCGTGCTCAGTCTGCACCCAGCGGATACGCGCCTCCTGCAACAAGCCCGGACGGGAAGTGGGCAGTGCATCTTCGCCTACACCTTGTTCGCGAAGGTAAGCGCGGAGGCGCGCATCAGGCCAGACGAGGTAATCCTCCGCGCGGCCCGTAGCGTCATCATAGTTCTTGCTGATCTTCTTGACGAGCTCCTCGCGAGTCATAGAGTCGGCGGTCTGCTGAGAAACGATGTTATGCTCGACGAGCCAGCCGCGGATGTCGGTGTCCCTCCAAGCGTCCCACATCGTGTCGTGTGCAGCGAGGTAGTTGTCGGCGATGAGCTTCTCAAGCTTTTCGCGGGCTACGGTGGCGTCGGACTTGACGATGTTGTGCTCGACGAGCCAGGTCTTCATTTCAGAGTCCGACCAGGTGTTCCAGACCTGCATAGAACATCGTTGAATAGAGTGTAGGACAGAAGCGAGAAGTAGAAGCTGACCTTTTGGGTGACGTCATAATAGTAGAGCTTGATGCGCTGGAGAAGGGTGACACGCGAAGGGACCTCCTTGGAGAACGGCGAGACGTTGTGCGTGTACAGCCACTCGTTCTGCACAGTACGTAAGTCATCAGGAAAGTTCGTGTTGAGCGAATACGAACCAGGTAGGAGTCGGACCAAGCGTCGTAGGCGGGGTCGACAGCGGAGTGATACCATGAGTTGAACTGGTTGATCATTTCATCGCGCGTCGCCTGCTGCTGGCTCTTGACGAGGCCCTTTTCAACGAGGAAGTCGTGGAACTGTGAGTCGGTCCAGGTCGAGTACGCCCAGTCGCGCTGCTCAGACGCCTTGCGTCCGATCTATCAGACAAGTCAGCTCGGTTCCATCCATGATGGCAACAGAGTAACGTACGTCAGCGGTAGCCTGTGCAGCATACGCGCTCGCGCTGCCCATGGTCTTCATGTACTCGCGGTACTTCTGCTTCGCGAGCAGCGCGAGCTCCTCGCGCGTGCCCTTGGGCTCCACAACACCGCGCTCGAGCAAGAAGTTCCTCAATGCGCTCTCATCCCAAGCTTCAATCGTAGACTCCCAGGCCGCCTTGCGTTGTTGCTCGGCAGCCTGAAACACGTGCTGTCCAGCCCCATACGCGTCATTGCCCTTCGCAGCGGCAGCGTCGTAGTAGTCGCCGGCAGTCGCAGAAGCGGCATCGTAGGCAGAAGAGGCGGACGCTGCGGTTTCAGCCCAGTTCTTCTTCACGAGTTCCTGGAGGTACTTGTGCGTGGGCGGCTGTGCGGCGGCGGGCAGAGGCACGTCGTGCGCTTTCAACCAGGCGGTGAGTTGCTGAGTATCCCAATCTGCGTACGACGGCTTGTCGTTGCCGAACCAGGATGCCTGGGCGCCGAGCGCGAGGACGAAGAGTACGGAGAGGTTAAGTTTCATTTTTGGTCGTTCGTCGTGGCGGTCGTGAAAGTAGGAGGTGAAAGGTGAGTGGGAGAAATATTTGCACTCGTGTGTTTATACGGAAGCGCTGGTGACGCCGGCTGCGTCATGTTCTGGAGCGCATCATCGCTCCACTGTTTGCACGCACAGTGCGCCGCTTCAGCGGGTCGAGCCTTGTCAATTTAGAGTATACTGAGCCCCTGAAAGGTCTATTGCGCGGCTTGGCAGAAGATGGCGCGAACAACTTCTCGAAGGTGAGGGGACGGAGGACGTGGAGGAGTCGAGGACGCCGCGCGTCGTCCAAAACGCGTGACGTCACGCGACATACCTCTTCAGAAGCTCGCGCGCCGCCCGAGCTCGAGTCTTCTCCTGACGTCCAAGTCTGAGTCTCTCCTCGGTACCGACCATGCCCGAATATACCGCGCTTTCTGCCACTCTCAAAGCAACTGTGGCATCCAACGTATGCGACTCATTCCTACTGTTGTGCCTATAATCCCGACGTCTCAACGACGTGCGAAACGCTCTTCCACACTCGATGTTACTAGTAGTATGGTTACATGACTGGCCCACTGCGTAATAAAGAGAGCCTTTCGTCCTGCGCAGCACATTCCGTCATGATAATTGTGGCCGCAGGCACTCGTAAGACGCGCTGACGTGGTCCGTGTCGCGCTTCTCAGCCACTTCTTGCGAGTGTGCTATGTAACTTTCCTACCTCTCCTCGCGCGCTCTCACAGGTTATAACCTCTTCGCTTAGCATGAAAGTCTCATATACCAGGTGTTTAAATGATCCCCGCTAAAATAAGAACGAGGGCTACTGGAGCCTTATTCTGGAATGCATTCGAAGATGGCTCGCCTGCGTGGCTGTCCGGTAGCTGCCGGCCCGCGCTAGAACTCGAACATGGCGAACCACCGTACGTCGTACCTTGCCTTTTACCACCACACCTTTACGCGCATCCCTCTCTGGCCGAGGCCAATCCGACAGGTGCGTTATATCTAGGTCCTCTGTTATATATCTCTGACATCACTTTCTTAGACTCGCACACGCTGCAAGGCTCGTACGCCCGCTCATCGCCGATGAACTCGCCCTCGATATCCACGACCGGCGACGAAGACTCATCCAACCGAGCCACGAGCGCGCCTGAGACCCGCGGCCAAGCGGGGTTGCGCATCACCGAGATCATGCTCAGTGCATTGGAGGATCCTGAGCTATCAGAGCCCGAAGTCTACGCTGCTATAGTAGCATTCTTCGATCATTTCGAGATTCCGATCCCAGTTGGGCTCAGCGTCCGTACGTCCTTTAATCTCGCTGTCAATCTGGAAGCTCTTGCTGAGTATACCTTAGAAACCATGACGTTGGCTGTTGCTCAACACCGCGAACAAAGGGCGCAGCAGACCTACGAGGACGAGCTGAAGCTTCTTGAATTGCAAGCTCGGAAGGCCATCGTGGACGAGAAGCGTCGCTGCCAGATTGCAGAAATCAAGGCATTGAAGGAGCAAGCGGCCGCCGCACGGCTCGAAATTAAAGAGATCAAGGCAGATACTATCCGTTTGAACCGCGCTTCGGACGAGTGGGCTGCGAGTCAAGCCGTCATGCGCGCGGAGAGTCGCGAGATAGAGGACGGGATCGCCGCCCAGCGCCATGCCCATGCCGAGATGCTCCGGCATTATCAGATCTTCCCCGACTTGGACATGCGCGACGAGTAGGTTTAGATTGATGTGACAGCGCTGGCCGCTGGAGTCCTGGAGATTGAGGCTTGGAGGATATGATCCCCTCGCTTGGTCTGGTTAGCTTTCGAACTCCCCATTGTGACAATCTACCCGCCTTTCATTTCATTTCCAGAATTGTGAACTATACATGAACATATATCATTGAATGTACATCAAGTGAAGCGTCGGCCGAAAACCACCACTACCGAATCAATACAGGGTTCATTGAGCAAGCGCGCTCAACGCTGCTTTGAAGTTGAACGCACAGGACCAGGCTCAAGCCGCAACCTCTCCATCTTCGCCCTCCCACTCTCCAACCACTCCTTCTTCACCAATTTCTCCTTCTCAGCAAGATACGACTTGTACACAGAGTTGATAACGTCAGCCGACACGCCAGCAACATCCGCGATATCCTTCAAAGGCTTGTCAATGTCGAGCAATTGGCAAGCGAAGACTATCGCTCCGCCAGCGATCGACATGGGGTTGCGACCGTCAGCGATGCTGTATTCGCGCGCAGCGACAATCACATCCCTGCAGTATCTCACCGCATACGGCGGAAGATCCAGATAGTTGCAGTACCGTACGAGCATATCCTCTGGCCCAGATCGTCCCGGACCAGGTTGGCCGTTCTGCGTTTGCGTTTGCTGCAAGTTGAGAGTAGCCTGAAGAGTTCTGAAGCACTGCCCCAGAAGTTTCTTCGGTACATTCGCTATCTGACCAATCTCCCGGAAGGTGCGCGGGACACCGGCATAACGACACGCGATGAAGATGCAAGCCGCAATGATCGCTTCGACCGGTTTTCCACGAAGTAACTTCTCGTCCTCGCACCGCTTGTAGGCTTGTTTCGCGATATCCGAAATGTGCTTGTTCAAGGAGCATTGGTCGCACATGGAAGAGATCTCGTGGAAGGCATAAGGGATGCTGCGCGCAGAATGCGAGCCTTGTGCTCGTGCAGCGGCGCGTTTGAGCTCGCTCGAGACACCGGAGCCACCGTCTTTGAAGCCGATGATGGTGTCGAGGTGTTCAAGACCGAGCACCGGGTCTGATGCAGCACCGACGCGAGATGGATCATCGCCAGGCTCGTCGTTAGAGAACGTCCGCCACTCGCTGCGCGTGTCCACGACACGGTCACCTAGCACCAACCCACAGGTCCCGCACACGAGATCTCCGCTACTGAATTCCTCCACGATATATGGGTTGGGATCCCTGCAGTCCGGGCAGATGAGACGAACGGACAGATCAGGTCCATAGTAAGGCTGTTCGGGGCCCTGGGGCATTGCAAGAGGGAAGGGCTGAGTGGACATGGAAGCTTTTAAAGGTGGAGGGTGCTCGTGTGCTCAACTACGCTGTAAGGGTGCGGTCAGCGGTGAGGAAGGATGAAGGAACGTTCAGGCGCACGCACAACCGATTCAGGCAGAGCAGACGCAGGAGGCAGAGACAGAGTGAGAGAGGCGGCGCGTACAGCGTACTTATATCGCTTTCGGACAATAGAATGCGGTGTGGTTCATGCCATCGCTATGTGGTTCTTGTGTGGTTCATCACGCTTTTGTAGCACATTGTCCACGTATCTAGAACAAATGAACACAAAAACGTCTTCAAGTGGCGAGGGCAAAGTGATAGCACAAAGCATCCTTCCCAGGGTACATCTCAAGGGTACATTGACGAGCCATCGTGCCATGCCCTCTACGCCCACAAAGAGTGAGAACTCGGATCGAAGGAAGTCCGTCGTTGAAAAGGTACTAGCCATAAGGCGAAGTCCCAGATAGAATTCAGCCAAACATCTAGTATTTCTCAATGATTTCAATACGGCCTGGGGCGCAGAGAGTGGCCAGGGCGGTCAGTACATCGTGGTAGGAAGAGAGTACATGCTTTCGGATGTGACGACGCGATACACGCGAGCTTGTTTGCAATTGTTTGCACAGTTCGGGCCGATTTCGGCTCGCCGCTCTTGCGCCTGTCTCTTCTCGCCAGCATCTCGGTCTAGCATCCAGCCATTCTACTTGCTTTCCCTTCTCAGTTTGGTGGCTGGACTAGACCCTCGTATCACATTAAATGCGAACTGATTGCTCGGGTTAGACGGGATACGCCTTCTTATGCTCCCTTGCGAAACCACGCTTCATCGACGAAATTCCCCAATAGAGCCTTGTTTGACATCCCCGAGATACCCTACCATGTCAGCTGCCGACGAATATATTTATCTTGCTTTCCACGACGCCACGCCCGGTGTATCTGAGCCTTACGCGCTATGCCTGTAACGTCGCGCGCTTCGTTCGAGAGCTCAAACGCCCAAGAAGCTGATAAGAAGACGAGTATCGGAGGGATTGCGGGGAAGTGTGGTCGTGTAACCGCATGCTTCCGACGGGCGTAGAAGTAGCCATATGGAGGTATCGCGAAGTTGCCTCACACGGGCCTGAATCTTCGAAAGCAGGAGCGTGTTCAAATCAGCACGGTCAACTATGGCTTCTCTCGGCTACCGTTCTTATAGCGCTCGCTCACCCCGGGCGTGTCATCTTTCCCTTCCCTATTCCTCATTCGCAGCCGCTCATTATGCTGGTGCAAATCGAACAGGTCGCGAACCACACCTTTGACTACGTGGTTGTCGGTGAGTTCACTACCCAGATGCGTACGAGACCAACGACTGACGATTACTACAGGTGGTGGTGTACGTAATTAGGTTGTACTTGTACTCTCAGGCATGGATTGACTCACACATGTATAGTTGACGGGGTTGGTCGTCGCCACCAGACTTTCAGAAGATCCCGCATTGTCGGTCTTGGTGCTTGAGGCCGGCGAGCCCAACCTCTCTGATCCCATGATATGTCAGTCCCGTCTTTCTTAAGTATATGTCTACGTCTCAACACAGATCACTGCAGTAACGCCCTCGCGAGCCAGGGGCAACTTGGGCAATAAAAATTATGACTGGGAATACCGAACGGTGAGAAACAGTGTCAACCTGAGCTCTCATGCATGGCATTGAGAGCACGCTCCATAGATACCGCAAGGCGGTCTCAATGGATCATCTATCGCGTGGCCCCGGTATGCGTGCCCACTGCACCCAGTTATCATATGCTGAACGAGTCACAGTGGCAAAGGGCTCGGTGGCAGCTCTGCGCTCAACTTCATGCAGTTCCATCTCCCTGCTCGGTCAGACATTGACGGTGAGTACTTCGTTATCACCTGCTACGATCGGGGTTCTGATTGTACTCTCAACGTAGCATTCGAGAAGCTCGGTAACAAGGGATGGAACTGGGACCTCCTCCGTCCGTACTACAAAAAGGCCGAGAAATTCATCCCGCCGAGCAGTGCCAAGTCGGACGTTGCCACATTCGACGTCTCGCAGCACGGAGAAGATGGTAAACGGCCTTGAGATGAACTGTCGGAAGTACTGTATTGAAGTATTTCTATACAGGCCCAATCATCACGTCATACCCGAATGACTACTCGAACCTGGAGATACCGTGCATGCAGGTGCTTTACTGTTGCTTTCGTAGATGACACATATCTAATGGATGGTCGTTCTACAGGCACTTGAGTCACTCGGCATCCCCCGTCTACGGGAACCTGTGAGTCTTCAAGTGTTGTATTCGATGGGGTGCTGACGGACTGCAGTTCGCTGGAGACGTACGCATAGGTGCCTTTTGTCGTGCTCAGTCACTGATACGTGCTCCCAGACGAAAGGTACTTGGATAACGCCCATTTCGGTAGACCCGACAACCGGGTTGCGGTCCTATGCTGCGAATGTACGTCTTTCTTGGCAAAACCTATAAAAATGAGTTGAACCGAACGTTGACTACGCAGGCATACTACGAGCCAAACTGCGAACGCACCAACTTAGCGGTACTAACCGGTGCTCACACAGCTCGCGTAGAGCTGGCTGGCTCGCAGGAAGGTAGTCCTCTCGTTGCGACGTCTGTCGCTTTCCTTTACAACGACAGTCTCTTCCAGGTCAAAGTCGGTAAAGAGGTGATTCTTGCGGCTGGGTGCGTCGTCATTTCACGTTATCATGCGTTCAGTGTCAGTTAACCATCGCACGCAGTACCATTGGAACCCCTCAGGTGCACTACCCCTTGTTCTAGACCATACGTAAGCTAACTTGAAGCGCAGATCCTTGAAATGTCTGGCATCGGGGACAAAGATGTTATATCCAAGGCGGGAGTCGCAATGAAACATCATCTTCCAGGCGTTGGGAATAACGCGCAGGAGCACCTGCAAGTCACGACTTCATTTGGTAGGCGAATCGACCTGCCTACGTTCTCTTCGTTACAAACAACCTTTCAGAACTAGTGGACGACCCGAATGATCAGTTCCAGACGGTCGATTGCCTTCGCGATCCTGTCCAGCGTGAGCGTCACGAGAAGATCTTGTAAGTCATTACTACGTACGTAGGGAATATAGACCGTCTCACAACCTATCAGCGAGCTGTCTCGCACCGGTCCGCTCGCCTTGCTGTCGTGTTGCATAGCATTCGCGCCGCTCTCATCTATATCGCCTTCTTACAACGAGCTTCAAGATCAGTTGGTCGATTCTCTCGCACGCGCTACCGCGGAGGGCAAGTACTCGGCGGCCACAGTGAAGCAGCATGGTATCCAACTCGACCATATTAAGAAGCATGAACCGAGCTGCGAGCTTGTAGTTATCCCTGGCGCGCCCGGTGTTATGCCCAGTAAGTGGTGCGCAGGTTCTGTACGGGACAGTACTGACTTCTCGCTGTGGGAATAGCTCATCAGCCCAAAGAAGGCCGCAAATACGGTACCATCATCTGCCTGATCAACCATCCGTTCTCGCGCGGTTCTATCGTAAGCACAGTCGCGCTTTGTGCACGACCGCCACGGCCTGAACGCGTTGCAATAGCACATTTCGAATGCAGAGCCCTTGAACCATCCTGTCATCGATCCGAAGTACTTTGAAGAGCCATACGGCAAGTCGTCACTGCATCTCTACTTTCAGCTAATAGGCTGATGGATGAGCAGACCGTCAAAACATGATCGAAGCCATCAAGTTCACGCGCAGGCTCGTACGAACGGGACCTCTGAAGCACATTTTTTCTGGTACCTTCATTTTATGAGCTGTTACATGGTGGCTGCGATTGATAGGCTGCTAGGTGTCGAGCTTGCTCCTGGCTCCGAATGCGACACCGACGAGAAGCTTGCCGGCAAGTGTACACCTTTGTATCGCATACTCATCACGTCTAAGCCTATCCGCGATCAGATTATATCAGGCAGACCGTCAAGACGACCTATCGTACGTCACAGCATCACTCTTTAGTTTAAGCTGCTAAGCTTACTGCTACGTAGATACCGTCGGGACGTGCTCTATGCTGCCTCTCGAGGACAACGGTGTCGTCGATACGAATCTCAAGGTTGGCTTGGGAGCGTACATGGCGGCTCTGAGCGCTCACAGACTTGCTGTCAGGTTTATGGTACAAAGAACATACGCGTTGTAGACATCTCGATCATACCTCTTCATATCGGCGCACACCTTCAATGTACGTTTCGGCCCGATCTCGAACATTTCCAGTCACTGACTGCTCGCAGCGTCTGCGTATGCTATTGCGGAGCTTGGTTTGTCTTATGTTCTTCGTCTAAGTATAAGTCCTGAGCTGAACCTTTCTGCGCAGCGGCGGATATCATTCAGGGCAAAGTTACGGTGTAGTAGTTTAGATGGGGCTTCATATCAGTGCAGGTTGAAATAGCACTCACTCGTATCATGACCGCGTTCGAATCTAAGGAATGCAGTTTAATGGTGGAATAGGATCAACCTCACTCGCGGGCTTGGATTCACTACCCCGTCCGAGTAGAGAGTGGGAGTGAATCAATTTCGCGCCCGCAACGAGTTGGCCGTTGTCGTTCACTGAGTCGTCGTAAGGAAGAGAAAACCCGGTCACGGACATGACGAAGCGCTGAGGTTGTTTGTGATTGTTTGCACGGTTCGGGCCGGAGTTCGGCTCGCGGCTCGTGCGCTTGTCTCTTCTCGCCAGCATCTCCGTCCGTCATAGGCACTCCACTTGCTATTCCTTCCTAGTTTGGCCTAAGGCTTTCGAGCGCTTTGGACATGACGAAGAGAATGAACTGCCCGGGTTGGACGGGATGCTTATTCTTTATCTGCGAGTCTGGTTGCAGCGTACAATCATGCAAAGCGACGCTTTGTCGACGGGGCTCCTCAATAGAACCCTGATCGACCGCTTCGAGATACCCTGCGATGTCTACTGAACACGATGGCAATCCATGTACATATCTTGCTCCTACAACGCTGTGCCTGATGTACCCGCCTCTATCAGAAGCATATGATTGAAAGACTACACGTCCCTCTCAATCCTTCCGATGCCTGTCTTCCTGACGGCTTCTCGCGCGATTGAACTATCGAGAGCCGAAGCGCGCGACGTTCAAGGCATAGAGTGACAGAGTGGGTGATTTATGGAGGTCTCATGACGTTGCCCCACACGGGCTTACATGTTCAAAGCCGGGCCATGCTCAAGCGCCCGCAAATCAGTACGGTCGTTATCTGGTCACCGACCACTCTTATAGTGCTTACCCACCGCGATCGCCGTAACGTCATCTCCCTCTTACTCCCTTGGGTAGTCCTTCACAATGCTGGCGCAGATTGAACAGGTTGCGGATCACACCTTTGACTACGTGGTTGTCGGTGAGCTCACCACCCAAATGCGTATGGAGCCAACGTCTAACGGCCATTATAGGTGGTGGTGTACGTCATAAACTTGGACTTGTACTCTCAGGCATTGGCTTACATCTGTATAGCTGACGGGGCTGGTAGTCGCCACCAGACTCTCCGAAAACCCCGCGGTCTCCGTTTTGGTACTGGAGGCTGGCGAGTCCAACCTCTCCGACCCCATGATACGTCAGTCCGCCTTTCTGAGGCGCTCGTGCGCATCTCAACAAACTTAAATGCAGTAAGCCCGTCGCGAGCCGTGGGTAACTTGGGTAACAAGCAGTACGACTGGGGTTACAGAACGGTGATATGCATAGTATACACCTTCCACGCGTCCAGCTAAGCATTCTTCCCAGACACCCCAAAATGGTCTCAATGGATTATCGATGGTGTGGCCCCGGTACGGATTGTTGCTGCTCTCGGTCATCATATGCTCAACGAGTCGCAGTGGTAGAGGGCTTGGTGGGAGCTCTGCGCTTAACTACATGGTATTCCATCTGCCTGCCCAGTCAGACATCGATGGTGAGTGTGGAACACTCGTCTAAAGACGGGCCGTTCGCTGAATTCCGCGCGTAGCGTTCGAGAACCTCGGTAACAAGGGATGGAACTGGGACCTCCTCCGACCATACTATAAAAAGGTCGAGAGTTTCGTCCCTGGTAGTGCTAACTCTAAGTCGGATGTCATTCGCTTTGATCCCTCGCAGCACGGAGAAGACGGTAAACAACATTGAGACGATCTGTCTCATGTACTGAAGCATTCATATACAGGCCCAATCCTCACGTCATACCCGAATGACTACTCTAACCTGGAAGTACCGTTCATGCAGGTAATGTGACATTGGTCCCGTATGTATGTATTTCACACACAATTGACAGTCATCCTGCAGACGCTGGAATCATTCGGTATCCCTCGTTTACAGGAATCTGTGCGTCTTTTAGTGATTTGTGGAACAGGATGCTTACGGACCAATAGTTCACTGGAGTTGTACGTATGTGTCTCTTGTCTTGAGCGCGCTTAAAGTTGATGCATGCTCCCGCCAGACTAAAGGCACTTGGATCACACCTGTCTCTGTTGACCCGAATACCGGATTCCGGTCCTATACCCCGAACGTACGTGTTTCGGGAGAAGTCCACTTGGGTGGGCTAAAACTGAATGATAATGTCGGCTACCCAGGCGTACTATGAACCACACAGCGGACGTGCCAACTTAGTGGTGCTCACCGGTGCTCACACTATTCGTATGGACGTGGCTGGCTCAGCAGAAGAAGACGGCCCTCTCATTGCGACGTCGGTCGCTTTCCTTCACAATGACAATCTCTTCCAGGTCAAAGTCGGCAAAGAAGTTGTGCTAGCGGCCGGGTACGTTCCGTCTAGCTCCGTTATGTTAAGTGAGAATTCACATTCACACGTACTAGGGCTATTGGGACTCCTCAGGTGTGCAAGCTCGCTTTTGAGGAGCGTACGCGCTAAAGGAATGCGAAGATCCTGGAGTTGTCGGGTATCGGGGACAACGACGTTCTAGCCAAGGCGGGAGTTGCGACGGTGCATCATCTTCCAGGCGTCGGGAATAACGCGCAGGAGCACCTGCAAGTAACGACTACATTCGGTAAGTGAATCGACTTGCGGGCGGCTTCTGCCTGACCTAGATATTTGTCTTAGAACTGGTGGACGACCCAAACGACCAGTTCCAGACGCTCGATTGCCTTCGCGATCCCGTCCAGTTCGAGCGTCATGTGAAGACATTGTGCGTTGTTGCATCATATGGGGTGTACCGGCCGTCTCACGTTCTACTAGCGAGTTGTCCCGCACGGGCCCGCTCGCCATGATGCCGTGTTGCATGGCATTTGTGCCCCTCTCCTCTATATCGCCTTCCTACAATGAGCTGCAGGATCATGTCGTCGACTCCCTCGCACGTGCCACCGCGGAGGGCAAGTACTCGGAGGCCACAGCGAAACAGCATGGCATGCAACTCGACCTTATCAAGAAGAACGATCCGAGCTGCGAGCTTGTATTCATCCCTGGCGCCGCGGTGCTCAGTTACATGCCCAGTAAGTGACCCGCAGGCTCTGCACGCGACAGTACTGACTTCTCGCCGTGGTACTAGCTCATCAGCCCAAAGAAGGTCGCAAGTATGGTACCATCATCAGCCTCCTCAACCATCCGTTCTCGCGAGGTTCTATCGTAAGCACAGTTGGGTTCTGCGCACAATCGCCTGGATCTGAACGCGGCGTCAAAGCATATCTCGAATGCAGAACCGTTGAACCATCCTACCATCGATCCGAAGTACTTCGAGGAACCTTACGGTCAGTCGTTATGTACGCTGCTTGCTCTCCTAGTGTTCTGACAGACAAGCAGATCTCCAAAACATGATCGAAGCTGTCAAGTTTACACGCAAGCTTGTGCGGACGGGACCTCTCGAGCATATTTTTTCTGGTACCTTCGTTCTCTGAGTCGCTACGTGATAGCTGCGATTGACATGCCTCTAGGCGTCGAGCTTGCCCCAGGCGCCGAATCTGACACCGACGAGAAGATTGCTGGTGAGTTTCTGCGCGTTTTGCAGAGGTCTTGGTTTCCTAATCTACTATCGATCAGATTACATTAGGCAGTCAGTCAGTACGACTTATCGTGCGACACCACCTTACATATCCTTTCGACTGCTTTACTTACTGCTACGAAGATACCGTCGGGACGTGCTCCATGTTGCCTCTCGAGGACGGCGGTGTCGTCGATACGAGTCTGAAGGTCAAATCAGTAACACACTGGGAAGTTCTGAGTCCTCACACGTTTGATTCTAGGTATATGGTACAAAGAACATACGCGTCGTTGACATCTCGATCATCCCTCTCCATATCGGCGTGCATCCTCAAGGTACGTTCCAGTCCATTCTTGAACGTGTCAAGCCACTGATTCTTTGTAGCATCTGCATATGCCATTGCCGAGCTCGGTTTGTTCTCTATTCTTCCTCGTATGAGTCCTAAGTTGAACCTTTCTGCGTAGCGGCGGATATCATTAAGGGCAAAGTTACGGTGTAGCAGTTTAGATGATGCTCCATATCAATTCAAGTTGAACTACTTAGCACTTGTATCACGATCGCGTTCGAATCTAAGGAACGCAGTTTGATGGTGGAATAGGATCAACCTCACTCGCGGGCTTGGGTTACTTACCCCTTCCAAGTCATGGGTGGCAGTGAATTGGTTTCGGGGCCTACAACGAGCTGGGAGTCGGCCGTAGAAGGAGGATACTCACGCTCGTCGAAAGAAGTCGAGTCGTGAGCGCCGACCGGGGACAAACCGGGGATCACCACGGACGGTTGAGCAACACGTGCACAGAGCACGACCAGAGAGGTCAGTTGGTCGTTCGTTTTGTCGTCGTAAAGAGGAGAAACTCAGGTTTTTTCCCAATCAACATGAAGTATTTGGAATGCCGGAGAAAACCAGGTCACGGACAAGTGACGAAGCGCAGTGGTTGTTTGCAATTATTTGCACGGTCCGGGCCGGAGTTCGGCTCGCCGCTCGCGTGCGCCTGTCTCTTCTTGCCAGCATCTCGGTCTGGTACAGTCATCCCACTGGCTGCTCCTTAGTTTGGCCTAAACCTTCTGATTTCTTCATGTATGGCGAGGAGAATGAAAGGCGAGGGTTTTACAGGATACTCCCTTCTTATCTGCAAATTCCTGAATCCTGGTTGCAGTGTACAATCATGCGAAGCGACACTGAGTCGTCGACGGGGCCACTCGATAAAGCCCTGATTGGCAGTCCCGGTATTACTCTACGATGTGGTCTGAATAGTACTCTGGCAATATGTACATCCTGTTTCCGACACCGTGCCTCGTGTCCCGCATCTGTCAGAAACATACGATCGAAAGACTACAGTGCATCAACGCTCAGCGCTCAGCGGTGAGCGCTCGGCACCGCTCACTTGATCTCACTACTGGGCGGCCTTGCTTGGCTGCATCTCCCTGATGCTCGTCCCCCTCCATCATTCCGATGCCTGTCTTCTTCACAGCTTCTTGAACAATCGAGCGCCGAAGCACGCGACATTGCAGGCATTAGAGTAGGTGATTTATGGAGGTCTCATGATGTTTTCACACACGGGATTCACGTCCGAAGCCGATGATGCTCAAGCGCCCGCACATCAGCACGGTCGTTATCTGGTGCTTGACCGTTTTTATAGAGCTCACCCGCCGGGTCGTAGTAACGTCATCTCCCTCTTACTCCCTTGGGCAGTCCTTCATAATGCTGGCGCAGATTGAACAGGTTGCGAACCATACCTTTGACTACGTAGTTGTTGGTGAGCACAGTCTTTAAAGGGGCACGAGCCTGACGACTAATGGCTATCGCAGGTGGTGGTGTATGTTCTCAGCTTGAGCCCTTGATTTTCAGGTCTCGACTGACAGTTATGTAGTTGACGGGGCTGGTAGTCGCCACCAGACTCTCTGAAGATCCCACGGTCTCCGTTTTGGTACTGGAGGCCGGCGAGCCTAACCTTTCCGACCCCATGATACGTTCGTCCGCCTTTCTGAGGTGCTCGGACGCGTCTCAACAAACTTTCCTGCAGTAACCCCTTCGCGAACCGTGCTCAACATGGGTAGCAAGCAGTACGACTGGGATTACCGCACGGTTAGAAGATTATCATTCAGCTTCCACGCATACAGTTGAACAACCGTTCTAGATACCGCAAGCTGGTCTCAAAGGATTACCGATGGTGTGGCCCCGGTATGCGTGCTCGCTCTTCCCGGCCATCACATGCTCAACGAGTCACAGCGGTAAAGGGCTTGGTGGGAGCTCTGCGCTCAACTTCATGGCATTCCACCTCCCTGCCCAGTCTGATCTCGATGGTGAGTGTCAAGCACTTGGCTACAAACTCGCTGATCACCGAAACCTGCGTGCAGCGTTTGAGAAGCTTGGTAACAAAGGATGGAACTGGAATCTCCTCCGACCCTATTATAAAAAGGTCGAGAAGTTCGTCCCGGGTGGTGCTAGTACCAAGTCGTCGAACGCTGTAAGCTTCAATACCTCGCAGCATGGAGAAGACGGTAAACAGCCTTGATATGCCCTGGTGGATGTACTGAAGTGTTCACATACAGGCCCGATCATCACGTCATATCCGAATGACTACTCTCACCTGGAACTACCGTACATGCAGGTACTGCTCATGACATCGATCCCGTATGCATGTAGTAAACACGCGATTGACCGACATCTTGCAGGCGCTGGAATCACTCGGTATCCCTCGTTTACAGGACCCTGTGCGTCTTTTTAGTGATGCGCGAAACGGGATGCTAACAGACCGATAGTTTGCTGGAGATGTACGCGTGGCTAAGTAACTCATGTTAAGCGGGGTCATTGATACGCGCTCCCGCCAGACCAAGGGCTCCTGGATCACGCCTGTCTCTGTTGACCCGAATACCGGACTCCGGTCCTATACCGCGAACGTACGTCTCCTAGGTGAATCCCGCTTGAGTGGGTCAAAAGTGGATGATAATGTCCGATACACAGGCATACTACGAACCAAACGGTGAACGCGCCAACTTGGTGGTGCTCACTGGCGCTCACACTGTCCGTATGGAGGTGGCTGGCTCGGAAGGCGACAGCACTCTCATCGCGACGTCTGTCGCTTTCCTTCACAATGGCGATCTATTCCAGGTCAAAGTCGGCAAAGAAGTTGTGTTAGCAGCCGGGTATGTCGCTTGCACGTACTTCGACGTGTTCAGCATCAGCTCATAGTCACGCGCACTAGGGCTATTGGAACTCCTCAGGTGTGCAAGCTCGGTTCCGGGGAATATACGTGCGCTGAGGGAATACAAAGATCCTAGAGATGTCTGGCATTGGGGACAAAGACGTTCTGACCAAGGCGGGGATTGAAACCAAACACTGTCTTGCAGGTGTTGGTAGTAACGCGCAAGAGCACCTGCAAGTCACGACCGCATTCGGTACGCGAGTCGACTTACATGCATTCTCCTCGTCTCAAACACCTGTTTCAGAACTAAAGGACGACCCGAACGACCAGTTCCAGACGCTCGATTGCCTTCGTGATCCCGTCCAGCTTGAGCGTCACCTGAAGACCTTGTACGTCGTCACTTTGTTCAGTGGCTACCGGCCGCCTTACAACCTACCAGCGAGTCTTCTGGCACCGGCCCGCTTGCCATCATGCCGGGTTGCCTAGCATTCACTCCCCTTTCCTCCATCTCGCCTTCCTACGTAGAGCTGCAATCCGAGCTCGTCGATTCTCTCGCACGCGCTACCGCGGGGGGAAAGTACTCGACGGCCACAGTGAAGCAACATGGCATACAACTCGACCACATCAAGAAGCACGAGCCTAGCTGCGAGCTTGTAATTGTCCCTGGCGCCGCGGTGCTTAGTGACATGCCCAGTAAGTGACCCGCAGGCTCTGCACGCGACAGTACTGACTTCTCGCCGTGGTACTAGCTCATCAGCCCAAAGAAGGTCGCAAATACGGCACCATCATCTGCTTGATCAACCATCCGTTCTCGCGTGGTTCTATTGTAAGCACAGCTGCGCTCTGCACGATTGCTATGCACTGAACACGGCGTACTGACAGCACATCTCCAATGCGGAGCCAATGAACCACCCTTCAATCGATCCGAAGTACTTTGAAGAGCCGTACGGTCAGTCTTCCTGTTCGTTCTTTGATTTCCACTGTCCTGATAGATACGTAGATCTCCAGAACATGGTCGAAGCTATCAAGTTTACACGCAAGCTCGTGCGGACGGGACCTCTCGAGCACATCTTTTCTGGTATATGATTCCTCAGTGTTCTGTGTGGTATCTGCCATTGACGATATCCTAGGGTTTGAGCTTGCTCCTGGCGCCGAATGCGACACTGACGAGAAGATCTCCGGTGAGCGCGTACACTGTATCGCATTGAAATCTTCATAATCACTGAACATGTCCCCAATCAGATTTCATCAGGCAGACCGTCAAGACGACCTATCGTATGCTGTTGCATTGCATAGCCTTGTCGCTGTTTGACTCACTGCTATGAAGATACCGTCGGGACATGCTCTATGCTGCCTCTCGAGGACAACGGTGTCGTCGATACTAATCTGAAGGTTAATTCGGCTACATGCTGGGCAGTTCCTAATACTCACAGGCTTGCTTATAGGTGTATGGGACGAAGAACATCCGCATCGTTGATATCTCTATCATACCTCTCCATATCGGCGCACACCTTCAGGGTACGTTTCCAGTCCGATCTTGAGCGTGTCGATTCACTAATCTTTCGCAGCTTCTGCATACGCTATCGCTGAGCTCGGTTTGTCTTCTTTTCTTCGTAGTACGAAAGCTTCGTTGACTCTCTCTGCACAGCGGCGGACATCATCAAGGGTAATGTTACGCTGTAAAAGGTTGAACGGATGCATCGTCTGAATGTCAAGAGTGTTCCTTTTTATGCTTGCCTTCAATGTTATAAAATGTATGAATCAAC
Organism: Peniophora sp. CONT; assembly: GCA_001632445.1. NCBI lineage: Eukaryota > Fungi > Basidiomycota > Agaricomycetes > Russulales > Peniophoraceae > Peniophora > Peniophora sp. CONT. The sequence continues at coordinate 20,522 of KV424701.1, read as the reverse complement.
GGGCAAGCGCCGCGCACTAGCAACATTTCCCTGCCTTTTACCGAGTGTGCCTATGTACAAAGGTGTGATCCCATGTCCGCCGATATCGGCGTCGCGGTTACGAGGCTAGCTGAAAACAACGACAATGGGGCGGGAGTGACGCTGCGTAGCGAACGCGTGACGTAACGCGACAAACACGTTCCCGATTTACCAAACGCTGGTACAACATGTCTGAGATACAGAACATCTTGCGTATTCTTCCGTGTTAACATCCTCGAAATCCCAACGCCGTACGCGCAACGCTAATAGGATACGAGAGTCTAAACTCCATTAAACGAGCGAATGTCCATACAAAAGCACAGCGTAGCAGCTACATTGTCCCAGATAAATACATACATGCATGCAGGTCGTACAAAAGGCAAGAGACACATTTACATATGGATGAGGACATCGGGGGAACCAAACGAGTGTCGGTTCGAGAGCACGGGACTCAAGCGACGTTCCCGAGCGTGCATGCTTAGACAGGCGGGGCCGCGCCAGGGATGAACCCAGGAGGGAACGTCCTCTGAGGTACCACGCTAGTGATCGTGCTAGTAGTACCGGCCGTAACCGTGACGAACACGGTCGTGGTGGGCGGCGAGGGCGGCGGGGGAGGAGGAGTAGGAACGAAAGGGAATGGGCGCGGAGGACCAGGCGGGAAACAGATGCGAAGGGGGTTCCAAGGGCACCAGGGGTTACGCGCGCCGTACCACTTGATACCGCCCCATGGGACGTATTGGAAGGGGATCTGGTTCCAGGGGATGGACCACCTATACAAAGATCTAAATTAGGGAGAGCGAAGTTGAGAGGCATGGGAGTAGACTGACCAGGGAATGTTGCCCCATTTGTATCCGCACCACTTGCGGCCAGGCTGCGGCCACGGGTTGTACTCCCAGCAGTAAGGGAACGAGCCCTTGTCACGCTGCTCGAGGAGCGAGCTTTCGGCGCGATGTTCGAGGAGGGAGCTCTCATCGCGCTGCTCAAGCCCGAACTCGGGGCTCGTGGGCGCCGGAGCTACGAGGGCCGAGGAGAAGATCGCCATGGTGAGGCAGAGGAAGGCGGAGATGCGGAGAGCGGAAAACATCGTGGTTGTAAGAGAGTGGGTGAGGAGGCTCGAGTGTTGTTCGAGTGCTGATTTGATGAGAAGGTGCGCTATTGGCTTTATACTTTCAGTTCGTAGACAGGAGCGAGGGTGGACTGCATGAACGAGGGAAGGTTCCGTCGGTGTCAGGGTCGGGCGGGGAGTGCAAGCCGCCGCGTACGGTTCAAGCAGGACTCGGATCGCGAGAGGGGCGAGGCGTATAGAGTCAGCAATCAGGAGCCATCGCTGAAGAACCTTAGCCAATCAAGAGATAGCTGAACTGAGCGGAAGGAGAATCGTATGAAAGAACTAGAAGAGGCATAGCGAATCAGAGACCTTGCGCGTGGGCCAGTGTTCATATCGGCGTGCACAACGAGCCAGTTGTTGTCTGATCGCATGAGACGTTTCAGAAACACAGCTTGTGCGGTGCAAACACACTGTACATGGTGGAAGACATCTCGGTAGAGGCATGTATTGCACAAGACAGGGGTGGCCGAGTAGCCCGCGGAGGATTCATTTCAGCACAAAATAATAATGTGCGGCGGGAGACACAACGAAAGCGAGTACTGCAGGCGCTTGTAGCAGTTGCCCTTCCCTGGCATACTACTAGATCGTAGAGATCGAAAGTTTTTAAGAATTGAGGAAACAGCGTGGGGCCGTCCATGTTGGGACCATGGGTTGACCATGGGCGTTTGAGACGACAGAGACGGCGCTTGTCGATTCTGCCTCGTCCCCCACTTCGTCACGCTCATCGACTGACAGCTTCAGGATATGCCTCGCCTTTCCTCCCGATTCACATCTCAACGCCATGACCGACCATATATAAACGTCATCCTCTATAAACCTTTTGCTCGCAATCTATACTCGAGCTTTTACTCTGATCACCACACGCGCTAAGCTCGACAACGATGTACGGTGACGGCTTCGACACATACTGCTCGGCGGAACCCTTATGGCTTTGGGTCCTACGACCCCAAGGAGGATGAATATTATGGCTACGCTCTATACGCCCGCGCTCAACCGTCAGCGCAAGCCGGATGATGCGACACGGTTGAGGGCTTTGTGTATTGGCGACGATGTACGCCAGTCTGGTCCATCTTTCGCGAATAAATCTTGCTGACTCGACGATTGCAGATGGACGTTGACTCTACACCCACTCCTGCGAGACAATTCCCCACACCGCACGAGCATCCCCATGAACATTTATTCGCGCTTAGCGACGCTCGCCCAAGCCACGCTCGCTCTAACGATTTGGGCGAAGGCTTCTGAGGAGGTCAAGTGGCATGATGGAGATGGGAATGAGAGCGCGGAATAGGCGAGGCTAGTTGGCGAAGCAGACTCAACGCGCTCGAGCGTATGCGCGCATATTGAATCTGTCACCCAGAAGGAATTCAACCACGCCAATACAAGCGACGCATTCCTTGCTCGTCGGCGACCAACGGTCGAACATTCAAGTTGCGACGCCTAGCTCGCGGCCGCTCTCCCAACCGCCACCTTGTCCATTCAGCATAGTTTCCTCCCGCCGTCCGCCGACCTGCCCCCTCACGAGGACCTTCGACGAGAACTTAGAACTACGGGAATCTCTGGTATGTACTTAGACTCTTTCATCGTCATTGGGAGTGGACGTTCATGTTATGATTGTAGCTATGGTGTTCGACAACCCTGATGTGCCCAACGGCGACTACGAGAGCGGCGTGGACTCGGAGACGGAAGGCGTCGCAGGCGGCAATCGCAAACGGTCAATGCCAAGTAGCACAGCGCAGAACCCGAAACGTTTGAGATCCAGTACATCTATGACACTCGGTAGCGCGAGCGCGGCGATTGCACACAGCGCGGTACCTCCGTCTGGCTCTGGCGTTACATTGCAACCCGGCGTGTTGCCTCCCTCAGACGCGGCCGCCCCGCCTTCCCTCGGCTCGACCACTTCACTCGGCGCAGTCACTCCGCCCGACCCGGCGCCTACGCGCATTACTCCGAGCTTGCAAGTCGCTTTGGAAAGCCTTAAACAGCTCAAGTACGTCGCTGAGAAACGCGAGCTCGCCGAGACGGAGTGCGTCGGCGCTGTTCTCAAGCAGCTCAAACTTCCGGTTCCGGACGGCGTGGACATGGGTACGTTCCACTTCATATCTGATATCGCGCTTGGACTGATGACCCGACGCAGTACAAGGTTTTGTTATCGTCTGCGAGGCATACGCGGAGAAGGACTTGGCACTCAAGAAGAAGACTGAGGAGATGGACGCGGCGCTGAAGAAGATGGACGAAGAGATGGAGGCGGCGGTCAAGAAGAAGGACGAGGAGGTGAGGGAGGAGATGAGGGAGGCGCTCAAGGTGAAAGACGATGAGATGAAGGCGGTGGTCAAGGCGAAGAACGATGAGCTGAAGACCCTGCAGACGGAGAAGGCGGCTGAGGTCGACAAGCATGCCGCAATTCGGCGCGGTCTTCATTCATTGCTCGCTGCAGGCAACTAGCAACATCCTGCGCAATCTTTCGAACATCGCCATTCATAGCATATACATACTACGCCTCTTTCCTTTCCGTCGATCATGTTCTCTTTGTAGCGTTATCACACCTGTATCCACAATGTATCCACCTTTCGCTTTGTTGTATACCACATGCCTATGAACATATAGTTCGAAGTTATTGCAGGATTAGATATCGACGCTCAGCATACAAATCAGAGTAGACGCGCTTGGAGCGCCAGAACGAGCGAAAGCGGTCACCCGGAACTTCGCGATCCTTCTCCCGACTTCCTCCCACTTCGTCACCCTCACCGACCGCTCCAGTCTATTCCGCGTCTTTCTTCCCGCTTCACGTCTCAACATCATGGCCGACCATATAAACGTCACTCTCAGCCAAACCTTCTCTACTCGAAATCCACACTCGAGCTTCTACTCTGATCACTACCCGCTCTAAGCTCGACAACCAGACGATGTACGGCTACGGCTTCAACCCATACGCCTCTGGCCCATCCTACTCCTACAGCCCTTACATCAACCCATACGAAGCTGCTCTAGCTCAAGAACGCGCGCGTCGGGCGGCGGCGGAACGAGAGGCTTATGCTAGGGCTCTCGCTCAGCAGGAACGTGAGCGCCGTGCTCGGGTTGCCGCTGCGAGGAGGAACCCGTATGGGTTTGGAGGGTTCTATGATCCTGAGGAGGATGAGGAGTACGACTATGCTATGCCTGCGCTTAAGCGGCAGCGTGAACTCGACGATGCGGCGAGGTTGAGGGCTATGTATAATCGCGCTGCGAGGCGGGGCGACGAGGTATGTCTATGTTCTGGTTCTTGTTCTACGGATGGTATGTTGACTTTATGATCGTAGATGGACGTAGACTCTACACCGGCACCGGCACCGGCACCAAAGCCTACACCTGCTCCTACGAGGCAACGCAAGTCACCCTCCCCTCAGCGCACAAGCATCCCAATCAACGTACACTCGACCAAACCGCCATCGCCCAAACCCGCCTCCCCTCAACCTGCTCCTGCGCCAGCACCTCAACATCAACCCCAAGTCCAAATCGAACCAACCCAAGCAGCCCACACCGCCGCCTCATCCATCCAACGCACCTGGCGCCGTCATCACGCCCTACGTCAACTCCAATCTCTACGGTCCAAGTTCAACGAGTTGACCGACAGGTTCGAGGTACCGAGTGTGTTGGAGTATACGTTAAAGAATGCGAGGGAGAGTGAGGATGGGCTTGAGGAGGTTGCGGAGGTCGAGACGAAGGGTTTGCCGTACGCGGGATTTGTAAGGCCTGTTACGCCGGTGGAAGAGGAGGGGGAACAGGCGAAGGAGGGCGATGCGGAGATGAAGGAGGAGGGCTGGGAGGAGGTTAAGCAATCCGATGAGGACGTGAGGGAGAACGCAGAAGAGGCGAACGCGAAGACGGACGGCGAAGTACCACCACAGCCCACCGACTCATCGACCGAGTCGCCATCCGCCCAAACCCAACCTCCACTCGATACGACGATCGTCCCGCCCCTATCCTACACATCCTCAACACGCGCCATACACGCACAGAATGAAGCGCTCCTTCGTTTACTCAACGCGCTCGACGCCGTGCCCAGCTGGGGCGACTCTGCCGTACGCGAGGCGCGGAAACATCTCGCGAAGGATGTTGAAGGCGAGGCTGCGAGGTTGGATGCTTGGTGGAAGGCTGTGTGGAGGGAGAAGGGTGCGAGCGCGAGGGTTAAGCGCGTTCGGGCTTGATTGAATGAGTACGGCTCGGACTACTGAGGCTTACGCATGTTAAGGCTCCGTAGCCTATTATCTGTGTACATCTAGTTGCGCTATTGATTACATTATCCTCTTTACGCTCGTAAAACGTATACAAGTGAACAACGCCGATAAAGCGAACAAAGCGCTCACTGATCTCCTTTGTTCTTGACCGCCATCACGTCCTGAGGCCCACGTCATCCCATCCTGCAATTGTACCCTTTGTTCCCTTTTACGACGTTTCGGATCTCTTTATCGGGTACAACAACTTCCCGACGTCTGTTCTTTGTTCTTGTTGGGCCGATCGCGTACAGATCTACATCACCTGACGCCCAACCACTAGGATCCTCATAACAGTCCGAGTCAACGCCTTCGTTCTTCCCTCACCCACATATCCACCCACATACTTTGATCTGATCTGCTTTTTCATACCGCTACTACTACGATGTACGGCTACACCAACCCACCCTATCAACAGCAGCCCCAGGCTCAGGCTCAGCAAACCCACACCGATGCGGTCTACCGCGAGGCTGTGGCGAGGCAACAGGCTCAATACGACGCCTTTGCACGCCTGCACCAGCAGCAGGCGGCTCAGCAGCAAGAGTGGTTGCAACAGCAGCAGCAGTTGCAGCAGCGGTTGCAGCAGCAGAATCAGGCTGCTGGTGCTGAATATCGTATGCCGCAGACGTTTCATAACTTTGGACATGATTCGGACGAGGAGGAGGATATGTTTGCGAGGGCTCAGCATAGGGTATGTTTATTGATGATTATACTCTGGTACTTATGTTTTGATCGTGCTGACTGGCCTCGTAGATGGACGTAGACGCTCCAGGACCGGGCTTTCCGCAAGCCAACATCCCTTCCTTCCCTCAACCGAACCACACATCCGCGCCACCGCCCACATTCCCAACACCCCAGCAACAATCCACTTCCCACCGCCAGTTCAGTTATCCTCAATTCACATCCGATGCTCAATCGCGGAAAGTTAAACAACCGAGCTCGAGTTTACGCGCTCAACATGAAGCGGCATCGCGTATTCAACGTGCTTGGCGGAATTATCTTTCGTTGCGTACTTGGAGACGTAATGCGAGTTTGGAACAGCTTGCGGTTTTGAGGCGTAGATTCGATGGGTTGACTGCGTCGTTCACGCCTCCGGAAACGCTTTCATACGCTCCTTCGCCCGACGTCGCTGAAATACCTGTATCCACCGCGAACGTATCCTACGCATCCTTCATCCGTCTTTCCTCCGACGTCCTCTCAAACATGGAACGAGCAAACGGACGCGCGCCCGTACTAGCCTTCACAGGCGAAATGAAACCCATCCACGCCATATCCGAAGAATTCGTCCGCGTACTCGGGAAGTTGGACGGGGTACCGAGTTGGGGAGATAGTGCGGTTAGGGAGGCTAGGAAGAGTTTGGCGGGTGCGGTCGAGGGTGAGGCGGCGAGGTTGGAGGCTTGGATTAAGGTCGTTTGGTTCTCTAGGAACGGGAGGGCGCCTGGGATGCCGCAGCCGGCGGCTACGCAGATGCCGCAGGCGCCGTCCATGCCTCAGGCGCCGTCTATGCCGCAGCCGCCTACGCAGATGCCGCAAGCGCCTGCGATGCCACAGGCGCCGTCTATGCCGCAGGCACCATCAATGCCACAACCGACGTCTTCGATGCCACAGTCCGAGCAGGCCGCATGGGAGCAGGAGCTGCAGGATCGTGAACAGCGCCAGCATCATCAGCAACCTCCCGCTCAACCTCAGCCTCAAACGAACGAGCACCCCTCCCTTCGCGAGCTCTCCGACCTTCGCTCGCGTTTCGCCAGGCTTTCAGCAGACTTCGCTGTGCCCGAAATACTCGAGTATACGCTCCAACCCGCCCGCTCGATGTCTAATGGTCTGGAGCTCATCGCGCGCTTACCGACGTCTTTCCTATCTTACCGATCCTTCACACCATCATCAGCTAAGTCGTACACCGGTCCGCCCTTGGCGTTCTCAGCGCCCAATAAACCAGTACACGCATATAGCGAGTCACTGGTCCAAATGCTCGGTGCGTTGGACGCCGTCGAGAGCGGTGGAAATGTGAGGGTTAGGGATGCGAGGAAGGCGTTAGCAGGGGATGTGGAGGGTGAGGCGGGGAGGGTTGAGAGGTGGTGGAAGGAGGCGTGGGTTATGAGGGGTGGGGAGGCTGAAGTTGTTAAGGTTCGGACGTGAGGGTTTGGGTGTGTGGATCGAACGAAGCGATTTCAGTTCGTATATCTACATACATATATCGATGTGTGTCTGTATCTGTTCTCTTCTATCTGCAATATCGTTGTTGAGTGTCGTGTAGCGATTACATTCTCGTTTGGAAAGCATTCAAATCAAATCATACGCTGCTATCATTCCACAACAACAGAAAGGATCACACAGGAGGATACCGAGTCCAGTGTACGTAGAAACATAATATATGTACTCGCTCAGTGTCCCCGTCCAACGACGCGGCTTGCCTGTGACACTCGTCGGCTCTCTATACACCCTGCTTCGGCTAGTCCAGGCGCACTAGTGGTACAACTGGTCCATCATGAGCCGCACCGTACTCCAGAAGGACACGCGCAACGTCTGGATGGCATCCTTTCACATGGCCTTGTTCTTCATCCCAATGACCTTCCTTTTCGGCACGTTGTAAGGGAGTATAGCTGTCGTTGTCGGTGGCGTCCACGAGTGCTACATGATCGAGGAGTACGCGACAAATCTCGGAATGTCCCTGCCTTGCGGCGTAGTGTAACGCGGTCTGTCCATCCTTATTGCGGGTGCTACATTGAGCGACAGCCATGTTGGATCCGTCGACAGCTTGGTACTCCAAAAGCACGCGGAGAACATCCAAGTGTCCTTCATATGCGGCCCAATGAAGGGGAATGTCACCACTGCTATTGATGTCGTCGACGAGAGCACCATGAGAGAGTAGCACACGTCAGAAAAACGGAGGGACACTTGCAAGCGTGTTTCAGGTCACGGCGAGGCTACAAGTGCTTTCGATCTACTTTAAACCATCTTGAAACCTCCCGAAATTGTTGCATAGCACTTGTGAGGGGCCTGATAAGTCATCAAAGCGCCGCTCGCACAGCTGTCAGTGCGCTGCCACTCTGCGGCAACTGGTCACGGCTGACTTATGTGGTGGTGTCAAGGACTTGTGAAATTTCCTGGGGACAGCGAAATTGCCACGCCTTCTACGTGGTACGTTAAACCTTACTTATACAGTACTGTCCGAGCTCAGATGGCATGGAGATACATAGTCACCTCCTCGCATTTGGTAATGTAAATGGTCCGCAGTTGCCAAACGGACGAAGAGACGCGAACCCTGCTATCGAACGGAAAGCATCCCAAGTGAGAAAGTATCTTCCTGAGCACCATGTACTTTGTTTATTACAGAGGTTCACAAAGCTTGTGTGGCTGAGTGGCTCACGCACGCGTATCGGTAACCTTGCCCGCCATTGCAGGAGGTCGCGGGTTCAATCCCCCACCATACACTTACGAAACTGATCGAGATACTGAGTCGCCTAGAAATATATCTTCAACGTGGTTGAGCTTGAAGAGGTGAAGGATTGTGCCCTGCGACGTGGTAGGGGGGGATATATATTATCCTTTTTGTCTGGGTATGTCCTTATCACTGCAAATAAGCCCTCGGGAAAGTCGTGACTTTGTTCTGAACTAACCCCCTCAGCTCCAAGCAATTCCGAGTGCGCCCAAGACCCCCGTCCCGATTTTGACGCTTTCGGTGCTTGCGAGCGTAATCAAGCGTGTTCCCCACTTTTCTGACGCACGAGCAACCTCGACGTGTCCATGCTGCGCAGCTTGGTGAAGTGGGGTGAGCCCGTATCCGCTGTGGACGCGACACCGAGAAGCGGCCGTGTCCGACTCATCTGCCGCGGGGTGATTCAAAAGGGCACAGACGACGTCCAGGTGTCCGAAGTGTGCGGCATGGTGCAAAGGAGTCTCACTGCCCTCATTCGTGTCGTTAACAAGGGCACCGTGTTCGAGTAGGGCACGAACAACCTCGACGTGTTGATGGCTTGCAGCAGTGTGTAAAGCAGTCTCCTGCCTCCAACCGCGGACTCCGGCGATGGCCGTAGCAGGACTGCCATTCGAAGTCTTCAGGATCCTTGTTACATAGTGGCAAAGACCTAGCTCAGCGGCGACATGAAGAGCAGTATACTCTTGGTATGGTAAAGGACGCCGAGGGTCATACTGTTCCCCACCCTGCGCCCAACGAATGAACGACGTCGAGCCTAGATAGAGAAAACGAAAGAGAAGGTCGCCGAGAGCGTCCTCGTTGCGAGAGGATATGTGATTTATCCAGTACTGATCTGCGTAAGACTGAAAATCTGGAAGTGAGCCATCCACAACGACGGCGGAAAGACACATCCGCCCGAACGTGAGGTGAGCAACGTCTTCATCGACGGCGAATTGACGTGCATGGGATATGAGGGTTTTCAGCTCGAGGGAGGTAAGGTATTCCTTGGCAGAGAAATGGATGAAACGGACGACCTTGCGACGCTTCGGAACATCACCATCCTTCGCGTAATTGTCATCCTCCACGTCACCACCCTCCTCCTCATCCTCGCCACCATCCTCATCCTCGCCATCATCCTCATCCTTGCCATCCTCGCCACTCTCCCAGTCCTTGCAATCCTCCGCGTCACAACTATCCTCCGAATCCTCGCCGATATCCGAATCCTCGCCATCCTCGCCATCCTCCCTGCCCTCGAAGAACAACGTTTCCCAGTCCACACCATCCTCCGAGTCCACACCATCCCCCGAATCATCAACTTCGAGAAGACCGGGGCATCTCTCAAGTAGATACATCCCGAGGTCGGCAATGTCAGGCTCTAAGTCCAACTCGACGGGATCAGCCATTGGGGTGTCGAAGTTTGCGGAAACGATCGTCACAGCTTCGGGAAGGGATAGCGGCCGCTGCGCAAAGGCGACACATTCAAAGACGCGTCGAGCACGATCAATTTTGACTCGGTCCGACGAGAAGTTCTCCAGAATTTGCTTGTATGTCTCATCGAGGCCGGGAGGCAGCGTGTCCAAGACTTGCTCGACGTAACGCGGAGCGAGGTGCTGAAGACGACGAAGCTGGAGGTTCACCCAAAGGAACCTATCATACACTCAGTGCGGAATCCAAGTGCACAATGATTTATACTCACATTCCGCCTGACTTCTCGATGAGAATCCTCTCAGCCAATGATTTGAGAGCATCATTCTTTGACCAGAGATACAGGCGATCATCGGATAGCTGAGCAGCTATATAGCGACTCAGTTCGGCGTTGTGCTCGCCATTGTCGTGGAAACCGAGCCTGTGAGTAGCCAGAGGACCCAAGTAGTACTCGATATCCGTTTCACGACGACTTGTGGCGAACAAATGGAAGTCATCTCTGTCTGTATGGAGACCGCAGAGGTACTTGAGAAAACCTAACAACCCTTTGTTCGGCCCTAGTCCGGGGCCTTCCCGTGCCTCCTTGGGGCATTCATCGAGGGCGTCGATGACGAGGAAGGGGCGGATAGAGAGAGAAATCAGATGTGTAAACATGTTCAAGAGTTTATCGTACGTCGGCGAGCCAGAGGAAAGTCGGCGTTGCTCTTGAAGATAGCTCAAGCATTTGCTGGAAGAGGTCCCAAGCTGGACAACGAGAGAAGACACAAGCGCCCGACAATCTTGTTTGTCGCGATCGCTGAAATCGAAGTAGAAGTAGGCCAAGGATAGTGTTGGATCTGTTTCGAGCGCATCGAGGACCGATGAGCTGGAAGGAGGATCAGAGACCAGTCGGCGAGGTGTGAGCGCACGTCGTACCACAGGACACTCTTTCCAGCGCCGGCTGTGGAGACAAAGTTAGACATCACTTTCAAGAATGTAGAATACCACGCACCGTTCCCGTATACCCAATATACGCCATTCTGCTGCGACTTCCATTCCTCGAAGCGAGTATCGAAGAACCATTCACAGCTGCCGGTTTGCCTCTTTCTCTCGAGGTTGCGCGGTTGCGGGTCGGGTGCATGAAGCCAGGAGCGAAGCGCAGTGCCCACTAGGCAACACGATGAGATCGGTCAAGCTAGAAGTAACGCATCCCTACCGGTTTCGTCGTAGACAAACTTGATCCGGGGCTCGGCTGTGGGAGACGTCAGTCACACAGAGCGTTCGGACGGAAAGGCGCCCACCTTCGCGAACGATAGCGTTGGTCTGTGCAGCAGCCTCGAGCAGTTCCTTCTTCGTGAGCTTCTCGAGCGACTTAAGGGCATCCTTCACGTCTGTGTTGCCCAATACCCCGCGGAAGTAATCCTCTTCTCGCAATGGATGAGCAGGTGCGGTGGTGAGGCGTATCATTAGGGACTTACTCGCACGCTGAACAGCCACCTTGAGGCTCTTTCTTTTGGCAGCCTCCTTGGGGCAGTACTTTGTCACGATGGCGAGCACGGTAAAGACTTGGACGAGCGTATCGGTAAGAATGTCCGTGAGCGCTGAACTTGGCGGTGTTGATGGCTTCAAGTGAGTATCGACACGCGCGATACACGTCTGGATTTCTGTGAGGAGAGACTCGATGTCATCGTACCGATCGCTGACTCCGTTCGCAGCCTGTATAATATGTCAGATAGCTCCGGGATAGGTTCAAATAACTATGTACCGACCTGCAGCATTGCCGCCACGGCAACAAAGATCGCCTTACCGCCCGGCGCGGCAGCCTGTCGAACGGTCAGATCGTGATCTCTGGAAAGAAACAAGTGCGGCTGTACGCACAGAAGCGCCCTCGGCGCCTGCGTCGATAACGCGGAGCACGACGCTCACGATGGGCTTCAGCACGCCAAGGATCTTGTGCCCAGTTGAGCGGAAAGTGTCGAACGATTCGTTCTGCTCTTTGATGTACTGCACAATCTCTTCGGAGGTGCGAGGCTGAGACAGAAGATAGTCCGCAAAGGAGAGCCCCAGAAGATCTTTTCCAGTCTCCTTCTTGTATCGTAGCAGAGCTTCGGCCCAGAGCTCATCGAAGTTACACTGACCCGAGTCAACGCCCGAGCGGGCACTCTGTGACGCAGTTCCAGGATAGGTAGACATGAGCAGGCGCAGGTGGTCGAGATGAGAGAGAGAAGGCCGATATCTGTATCCAAGGATCCCCTGCCGCTGACACGTTGCTCGTGTGAGGGCTACAGTCCCAAACTAGCAAATGGTGCCCACGCCGCCATCTAGCCGGAGTGATATGCCTATCCAGGTATTCACTGCCACTTGACTGATCGCATCAAGAAAGCGGCGCTTTGAACGGATGCCTCAAAACAATTATTTGCGGCTCTCATTGCCGCGCGCGCACGCACAGCGCACCGGTCTTCAGCGGTTGCACGCCATCGTGCACCAATCGAACTCATACAGTAAAGGACGTATTCATCATGTTCAGAGGATCTCGCACTCCCGCTGTGGGATACATGCACTACATGAGAGGACGCGCACAGCACCCTGACTGTTTGGTGAAGCTTGCATCTGCAAGAATCATTCGTAGCTCGACTAATGAAGCCGCCCTTAGAAAAAGAATGTGTTCGTCCAGGATTGAGCTAGTATTGGTCCACTGCGTATCTCACGTTAAACAGAAAACGTTATCAAGTAACAGGTCCCAGGATGTGAGCAGAAGATGCTGTCAGTGTCCAAGCGAGGTGAGCGTTCGACGCAAGCCGCGTTGGGCCCGGCCGTTTACGCCTGTTTACGCCTGCGCGTCGTCGGCGTTGTCGGCTGATGCATGCGCACGGTCTCTACGCTCACCCTTCCATCACTGTCGTCGCTCCAGTCTTCCCTTCCACTCGACCCGCTCTGTATCCTACGTGCGGCGGCGGCGCGTCATGCATGCTGTGCACGAGAGACGCGCTTAGGCCAGTCTGCTGTTGTCGCCCACGCTCGTCTGCTCGGTTTACCAAAGGCCGCGCGATCATGGCTATGTATATCGCCTGAGATGACCTCACGATCTTGAGGGAGGGGCCTCCGCCTGCAGAGGACGACGCTACCTCGATTATCTTGCCGCTGAGCGCGAGTGCGGTAGTGTGTGAATGAACCGCGTTGTACGACCTTCCGTCATTGGATGGACCAAAATGCTTGTATGTGGGATAGCGTCCAGCAAGAGGACGATGACTATCACCCGCCTCAGGGTACGTTTTCATCGTGTTCGCTCTGGTTATTATGCACTAACCTGTGTGCTAGTTATCTTCGTCGCTTACGCCACGACTACTCAAGAACGCGTTCATCCACATTTTTACCTTTCACCTATCCTCTCCCAGCCAATATTCACTCGCTCGTGCACACGCATACGCCTAAGGGCAACAAGGCCGATGTACGCCCGGGTGCTCAGCGCGCGTTCTTACTTCTAGCGAGATTCAGTCTGCGCTCCATCCCGATACCTGCTTCATCCCCATCTCCTGGCACCTCCGACCAGCCGTCTCTACCACCGTCACCACCCAACTCTCTTCGTCAGACGCTCAGAACCGCCACATACAGCACTCAGTGTCCGGTCTGCCACGCGCCGTGGCCCGTGCCAGCGTAGACGAGGTTGTGTCCCTATTATCGCTGCACATGGCGCCGATGCGGACCTCGAGGGGAAAACCCGCGTAGGGCTGGGAAGAGCGAGGAGAGATGCGGAAGGGCGAAGAGAGGGAACTGTTGAAGGTATTAGTTGCGCGGAACGCCTCTCCATGCTACTGCATCTAGTCGACCCTCCTTCGTCGCTAATTCGCCTCTACACACTTGAACAAGCCGGGCCCGCACACACGCCCACGCCTGCCATCGCCGAGCCTGCCCGTCTTCTCCTCACGAATGTCATCATGGTATAACGGTCAATCAGGAGGATGCTGCACATCTTCGCGCGCAGCGCGGGGGGCGCCAAAAGGATTTTCATCGATGGGGAGAGGAAGGAATGCGGAGAGGGTGCTTAAGGCGCTCTGCCTTCCCCGCGTGGTCCGAGCTATCGTGGTCTTTGCATACTGCGCGGACCCTGTACACCAAGCTCGTATCAAGGAGGGCTACCCAAGCTACCTCTGGCGCCCTTCGCGCGTCGGTACTACGCGACCAGAACCTGATTATCAGCGAGGACTAGGTTCGTTGTCTATTGTTCAACAGACGAACATGAGACTGAAAGAGCTTACAGATCGGGTCGACGCATGGGCGGATGGACTCAAGTCAGCTTCAGATAACCCGAGCGTAGTCTGCTCGTCGAATACTCGTACTTCGAGTTCACAGGATCCGGCGATGTCGACGAGAGCATGCGTTTGGCACTGGCTTTGTACGAGCATGTCTACTTGTTTCTATAGTGTTCACTGGCGTGCGTTCTGCACATGTACCTTGTCGTAGCAACAATACTGATCATTCCTTATAATATCACATCCAACTCAGGCAGGCGAAGCGTCGTTCTTCGTTGTTGCCGCGACGCTTACTCTTGCATAGTGCACTGTCTTTCATCTTGATCGCTGCTGCGTCTCCCTAGTACTGCATGTGTATTAAGAATGCGATTTCTATCTGGTAACTAGCATTGAAGAGCAATCCTGGACGCTAGCATGTGTATAGCATGATGAGAACACAGTACGAACAAGATATTGTACAGAGTACGAAACGATGTCAAGATGAGCATGTACAAAGCAAGAGATGTGCGTATTGTGTTTGCCGAGGTTCCCAGGTATACGACGCGAATGATTAGTTGTGGGTTGCTGTTCACGTTCACAGAAGATGCCTAGGGGAGACTAGTGGGTAGGGATTTGTCCGTCTGGCGAGTTATAGACCTGGCATACCAACTGCGTAGTATAGCAAACGAATCGAGCCGAGGTTGATGCGCTCTCGGGCAACACTGCTTAAGTCGGTCAGCGCAAAGCAGGATAAGAAAGCAGGGAACTATGCGTAGCTATTATGGTAGACGGGGCCCGGGTTGCATGCGAACATGAACTATGCGATCATGAAGACTTCGCTGTGGTCGAAAAGAGGGAATCGACGGGCTCGAGGGTAGAGCAGTCGAAAGACAGCAGCGTGCGAGCGAGCATGGAAAAGTAGGAGTGCAGATTGTTATCGTTAGGCAAGTATGCAGCCCAAGCTCAAAACGAGTCGATGGTGGACGTGGCTATATGACCAGAGTGAGTCGGGGAGGAGAGATACTGATGCGCGAGCATGACGCGAGAATACGAGTCGACAAGCAAAAGTCTTAGGTTAAACAGCAAGATGAGAGGACACTAGAGGTTGTGGCAAAGCGCGAAGGCGTATGAACAAGATGTGAGTCCGAGCTTGTGCTGATCCAGACGCGTGCTTCAAGAAGAGCTGACAGGAGCAAGGTAACCTCCATTCGTCACAAAGACAGGTGGGATATGTATGCGAAGTCCAACATAAGGGTCAAAGGGTCAGATTGGAGCGCTGGCAAAAGGCGTGTATGGGAGGAAACCTTTCTCGTATCTGTCACAGAACCATACACGGACATTTAAAGCAGATTATGGTGACCAGATAGGCTGGCTGTGGTGAATTTGAGCGAGAAACTTGGAGCATGAGACAACGTATTGCATGAAGTCAAGAAAATTGGCGGTATCGCGTCCAAAATACAGCCACAGCGGAGTCGCGTGCTCGAGGGTGCGCGCATTTGCGCAGTGTGTTTCCGGCTGCAGCGAGAGTGCCCACTTCGACAGTACGGGATATGTCTTGAGCGATCCCGCTAGCCAAACAACGCACAAATAGCGAGCCGAGTAAGTGAGTCCAAACGGGATGATGGTCCTCCGCAACTTACGACTGGCGCGACTCAGTGGGCGCGACTACTATGCCGCGCGTTTTTCTCTTGTCTCCATCTTCCATCCCCGGATCATCCGCCTACGTACTGTTGCCCCAGAATGTTTACCTCCATTTCTCGCGCGTCGTTGCTCTCACCACCGTCCCGTGTGCCGCCTGCATTGGGGCACATTCACTAGGCTTGCCACCCACGTTCGTCTATGCGCTTTAGCTCCGCAACCAGGACACCGCGCGCAACATGAAGCAGCGACACACACCGAGAGCGTGCACGACGGAACTCTCGCTCCATCCATAGTTTCGTAACACAAGCCTTCACGCTTCCCCCGTTCGCATTAGTGTCCCAGTGGACAGGCGCTAGAGTTGGCGCTCTCGTCCGAACAACGAAGAGCTCGTCCGCGTATCGGAAAAGCTGAACGCAGTACTTAATTGGGAGAGAGGAGAATGCATCTTCTATAGGAGCTCTGGGAGGCGAGGCGACGAGTGGGCTAAGGCTGGGTGGGAGGGAGCCCGAAGTATGGCACATGCACAGCGAACGCCGCCGCCAATACCTTGTCCTCAGCCGTGAAAACCCAGCCTCACAATCAACCTCAAACCAGCAATTACCCATCCTTCCGCGAGCTACGTCCTCGGCCCGATCCATCACTTGACGCGATCACCAGGATCCTCGTAACAGCCAGCTTCCCCGCTCTCTCCTTCACCCACACCCACATACTCTGATCTGATCTGCTTTCCTACCACCATGTACGGCTGCGTCAACCCACCCTATCAGCAACAGCCTCAGTGAACCCACGCCGATGCCGC
Source organism: Peniophora sp. CONT (assembly GCA_001632445.1). Taxonomy (NCBI): domain Eukaryota; kingdom Fungi; phylum Basidiomycota; class Agaricomycetes; order Russulales; family Peniophoraceae; genus Peniophora; species Peniophora sp. CONT. Next base: position 3,655 of record KV424701.1, on the reverse strand, counting down.
CTACCGCGAGGCCGTGCCGGGGCAACAGGCCCAATTCGACGCTTTTGCACGCGCGCACCAGCAACAGGCGGCTCGGCAGCAAGGGCTTCTCCGGCAGCAGCAAGAGTTTTTGCAGCTGCAGCAGCAGACTCAGGCTGCTGGTACCGTATGCCGCAAACCTGAGGAGGATATGTTTGCGAGGGCTCAGCATAGGGTACGTCCATTAATAATTATACTCTGGTACTTATGTTTTGATCGTACTGACTTGCGTCGCAGATGGACGTAGACGCTCCAGGACCGGGCTTCCCGCAAGCTAATATCCCTTCCTTCCCTCAACCCGCGCCACTGCCCACATTCCCAACGCCACGGCAGCAATCCACTTCCCACCGCCAGTTTAGTTATCCACAATTCACTTCCGATGCTCAATCGCGGAAAGTTGAACAGCCGCCGAGTCTACGCGCATAAAACGAAGCGGCATCGCGTATTCAAAGTGCTTGGCGGAATTATCTTTCGTTGCGTACATGGCGACGTAACGCGAGTTCACAATAGCTTGCGGATCTGAGGCGTAGATTCGATGGATTGACTGCTTCGTTCGTTCCGCCTCCGACGCTCTCGTACGCGCCTTCGCCCGATGCGACCGAGATCCAGATCTCAACGTCATCTCTTCCATACGATTCATTCGTCCGCCTCTCCTCGGACATCCTCGCAAACATGGAACGAGCAAACGGACGCGCGCCCGTTCTAGCTTTCACGGGCGAAATGAGACCCGTCCACGCTATATCCGAAGAATTCGTCCGCGTACTCGGAAAGTTGGACGCGGTACCGAGTTGGGGAGATAGTGCGGTTAGGGAGGCTAGGAAGGTGCGGTTGAGGGTGAGGCGGCGAGGTTGGAAGCTTGGATTAAAGTCGTTTGGTTCTCGAGAAATGGGAAGGCGCCTAGTATGCCGCAGCCGGTGTCTATGCCGCAGGCGCCGAGGATGCCGCAGGCGCCGTCCATGCCGCAGGCGCCTACGCAGATGCCGCAAGCGCCGTCTATGCCGCAGGCACCGTCGATGCCACAGGCGCCGTCCATGCCGCAGTCCGAGCAGGCCGCATGGGAGCAGGAGCTGCAAGACCGCGAACGCCGTCAACAGCAGCCTTCGCCTTCTGCCTCTCTCCCTCAATCTCAGCCTCAGCCTCAAACGAACGAACACCCCTCCCTCCGCGAACTCTCCGACCTTCGCTCGCGTTTCGCCAGGCTCTCAGCAGACTTTGCCGTGCCGGAGATACTCGAGTACACACTTCAGCCTGCGCGGTCGATGAGTAACGGTTTGGAGCTCATCGCACGGCTTGAAACGGGTTTCTTGTCCTACCGATCATTCACACCATCATCGGTCAAGTCGTACACCGGTCCACCTTTGGCGTTCTCCGCTCCCAACAAGCCGGTGCACGCGTACAGCGAGTCGCTAGTGCAGATGTTAGGTGCGTTGGACGCGGTGGAGTCAGGCGGGGATGCGAGGGTGAGGGACGCGAGGAAGGCGTTGGCGGGGGATGTGGAGGGAGAGGCGGGGAGGGTTGAGAGGTGGTGGAAGGAGGCTTGGGTGTTGAGGGGTGGGGAGGCTGAGGTTGTTAAGGTTCGGACGTGAGGTTTTGCGTGTGTATCGAACGAAGTGATCTGTATCATGTGGATACCGGTGCGTGTTGGTGTATGTTTGTATACTTTTGTCGCTGGTCTTGTTGGAGTCGTATAGCAATTATATTCTCTTTCGGAACCAACTAATTCGTTTCATATGATGCAATACAGGTTATCTGTCCACAGCTACAGAGAGGATTGGGGGAATATATGCGAGTCGAGTCAAGCACAACAGAAAACAGCGCAAATACGCGGTCTGTAACGCCGGCCGATGGCGTGGCTTGCCGGTGGCAATCGTCGGCCTCCCTGTGCATCCTACGCCGGCTTCAGGCCCACTACTCCAGAGGAGTTGCCCCGTACTCAAGGACACGCGCAACGTCCGGGTGGCACCCTTTCACCCTGCGGTCTTCTACCCGATGTCTCCCCTTCTTGGCAAATTGTAAGGGAGTATCGCCGTCGTTGTCGGTGACGTCTACGAGTGCTCCATGCTCGAGGAGGACACGACAAATCTCGGAATGGTTCGCCCTTGCGGCTTTGTGTAAGGCGGTCCGCCCATCGTTGTCGCGGGTGCTACATTGAGCGACAGCCGTGTTAGATCCATCGACAGCTCGGTGCTCCAAAAGCACGCGGAGAACGTCCAAGTGTCCGGCGTATGCAGCAAGATGAAGAGGAATGTTGCCACCCTCATCGATGTCGTCGACAAGAGCACCATGAGAGAGCAGCACACGAGCAATCTCAGTGTTCCCTTTCCACGCAGCATGATGAAGCGCGGTCTTCCCGTAGTAGCCGCGAGTGCGACATCGAAAGGCGGTTGTATCAGACTCATCTGCCGCAGGGTGGTTCAAAAGGACACGCAGGACGTCCAAATGTCCAAGCTCTGCAGCCAAGTGCAAGGCGGTATCACCGTCCTCGTCGGTGTCGTTGACGAGGGCACCGTGGTCGAGTAGGGAACGAGTAACCTTAATGTGTCCATACAACGCAGCATGGTGAAGCGCGGTCCACCCGTACCTGCCGTGGACGCGACATCGCAAAGCGGCCGCATCAGACTCGTCTGTTGCGGGGTGATCCAGAAGAACACTAACAACATCCAAGTGTCCCTCGCATGCGGCATAGTGCAAGGCGGTATCACCGTCTTCGTCCGTGTCTTTCACATGGGCGCCGTGGTCAAGCAGAATGCGAACAACATTGCCGTGTCCATGCCTCGAAGCATTGTGCAACGGTGTTTGACCCTTCCGATCGCGGGCGCTGCATCGAGCAGTGATGATGTCGACAGCATTCGCAGGAGGGTGATCGATGAGAGTACGAACGACTTCGAGGTGTCCAAAACCAGCGGCATCATGCAAGGGAGTGCTGCCATCCTCGTCGGTGTCGTCGACGGCGGCACCGTGGTCAAGGAGAGAGCGAGATGCCTCAGCACGCCCCCATTGTGCAGCAATGTGCAATGCAGTCTTTTTACGTGTACCGCGCGCGTGGATAACATTGGGTATGAGCTTGGACGAGCGACTTGCGGTCTGTGTATCGCGTCGGAATTGGACGCGTGCCCAACTGTTGAACAGTTCGGAAGACTTAAATCCGGGGAAGCAAAAGGAATGACCGCGAAGGGCGTTGGCGATGGGAGGGGATAGATGATCTTCGAGGAATTGCGACGCATACGATTGGAAGCCCGAGAGAGAGCCTTCTAGATTGATAGAAGCAATGCAGAGCCTCGCGAACGTGAGGTTGGCAGTATGTTCGTCGAGCCTGTACTCGCGGACAGCAAAGGCGGTTCTTAACAATTCCAGAGATGTCAAATATTCCTTGGCGGAGAAATGGATGAACTGGACGACTTTGCGCCCGTCTGCCGAGCCGACAATATTCAAGAGGCTTGGGCAAATATCAAGTATGAATTTCTCTGGGGCTGGGCCATCGATATGCGCCTGTGCGAAGGTTGGATCAACAATTGTCTCGTTGGGAGAGTTCAATGTGAAACGGGCATGCTATATGCGCAGTGGCACCGCTCCGCTAACTTACCTGGTAGAGAGCTTAGAGAGAGCTTAGAGGGTAAGAGTAAGAGGCAAGCGACTT
>KV424700.1:0-57983 GCA_001632445.1 Peniophora sp. CONT | reverse complement strand
AAACGCCGCCCGCTCACCCTTAGCAGATTTTTATCGTGAGAACTTTATTTAACATGAAAAATTGCCTTATTAGGCCCAATATTTCATTTCCCGTCCGAGTTCCTGGGTCTTTTTCGGGGTTTGCCGTATTTTACACAGCCTGGTGGCACATTTCATGGTATATTGTCCTGCTTTATTCCCCGTGCATTTCTCTTTATTAATCCAACCTCATTTCTGCTTATTATCCATATATATCTCACTTGTACACGTACTACGAGCCAGTGTCTACCTCGTAACCTCCATCCAATACCCTTCCGGATCCGTTACATCAATCTCGTACCCCTTCTTCGCTCGTTATCACGACAGGCCTACCCCTGGAATAACGGCCCGCCCTGTGATTCACACGGGGCTCTGACGATGGCGCGATCGGGGTCGTGACGTGTGTTCGATATAGCGAAAGGGGGAGGTTTGTAGTACGGACATGTTGGTCGTGGGGGCGGGGTGCATAGCTTGTTCGACGTGCTCGTCTTGGTAGCCGTGCCTGCTGTGGTAAGATCGACGGCTCCTGCGTCTCTTAGCGCCGTTTGCACTAGGAGGGCAGCGTCGTACGTGTTGACGTAGTCTGACGAGTGTTTGGCGGTCGGGGAGGTGGTTGCGCCGAGCTGACGGTAGTTGCTCGCCGTGACGTAGGTGACCAAGGCGCAAGCTCTGCGGGTGGTGTGAGCGAGAGCCAGACGGCACAGTAGTCGCCTCGCAACGATGCACTCACGACGTGCTCCAGTACAGAGACGGGTGCAGCAGACGCTGGCGGGTCTGCTGTCTCCTCGGCGATAGCTTTGGACGGCGTCAGCACCTAGGATACGCGTAGCATGTATCGAGTTGCCTACCTTGTCGGTGCGCTCGGCGTCCTACGCGCGGCTGCCGAGTAACAATTATTTTATCACGCTACCCGTCAGACGGAGGACTAAAGCACGATGGACGCCGACGCAAGCTTGCTCGAGGATAAGGTAACCGAGGCCGATTCGAAGTGAGGCGTTGAGGACGGGCGGAATGATGGGTAACACTCCTCGATGACTCCAACGTGGTGGCGTTATTTCGTTCCTTGCGCAGGCACGTAGAAAATATTGAATAGTACCTAGACGGCTCTGACGCGGAGGTCGGGATGTAATGGCGGCACAGACGGCGACGTGGCGTGGAACATGGCGTGGTACGCATCGTTGTTGGACGCGGGCGGGTCTAATACGGGGTTTGCGAATGTAGGGCGCGAGCGTCAGCCGTGTCGACGTGCAGTCTTCATCCAGAGTGTCGAAGCTTTTGCGGGCGAGCGGCACGGACTTCGGGACGTGACCTGTGTTATATATTAGCATTTGGGAACGCGTATATATGTGCGCTCGATCGAGACATTGTGAGAAGATGTCGAAGAGGTAATGAAAACTGGCCGTGCTATTCGGGACGCATATCGTGGTGAGGAAACTCACCCTAGTCAAACGCGGAATCCCTGGACAGTTTACGGCCTCGTGCATGATGACGCGAAGGGGAGGAAAGAACTGGCCGCCGTTCAGTATGCTGTACTTACTGTCGGCAGGCGGCGAAAATCGCAGTGCCTGTGTATATGATACAGATTCAGCCAGAGCCTCACGTATAAAATGTATAGTAGAACGCACCTTGTCGTCGTAAGCGACTTACATATGCGCGTAGCATTCGCACACGCGAGCTTGACGGTCTTCCTGCTAGGCTTGTCGTCGTTTAAATATGTATCCGTCGGCGAGTGAATCATGTGGAGAGCTCACAGAGGACTTTTGGTCTTCCTTGCTAAGAGCTGCGACGAGAAGAGAGCGTGGGCGGATAATTGAGCGACGGGTCTTAACACGCGGAACTTTGTGCGAACTCTACGGGCTGCGACGCTTCAGGAGCTTCGACAATAAGACCCATGAGTTGAACTCGATCTACGTAAGCTCGCATGCATATCTGTCAGTAATGGTATACGTGGTGGCGGTGGATCAGGCCAAGAGGTGTGAACGAACGCGCAACTCCGCCCACGAACTGACACACACGCAGTTTTACCTCCCGCAACGGACACGCAACGCCCGTGGTGATACTTGCTCTTGTTGTACGTATATTGCGTGGATAGAGTTCGCTGCAACCGTACGGCACTGCATGGGCAGGGATAGTCGAAACGGGAGGGCGTCGTGGCTGTCGACGGTCGTGACTGTGTTCTGTGGTAGCGCACATCGAGTTAGACTTTCATTGTACAACTGTAAGATAAATTGATATTGCATCGGCGACTCGCATCACAGGCTGCTAGGCAGAGAGCCGAAGTTGCAGGGAACAGTGGGGGGGTGATGGTGGTCGTGAGCAAACCCATGGCGCGTCGAATCGGCGCGAAGACGGCGAATCGAGGCCCAAGCCCCTTGTCTCGTACGACCACCATGTCTGCGCCAGGCTTCTCGCTCAGGCGAGCCAGTCTGCAGCACTTCATTTCAGAAATATAGCGTGTTCCGCTGACTACGCAGTCGGGTCTCACTTCTACCGCTGAAAGGAATATCTATCTCTATCGCCTCGTCTACGCCCTCCAATTCAACAACCCTGTCAAGGTGCGTAAACATGTTATGTCTTGTACGACGTGGCTGATATTAACTGTAGCATCCAAGTCTCTGAGCCTGATGATCAACATCAACGTCTACCGCATTCTCCACGTCTTTTTCGCCATCGACATCTACACTTCTCTCTCCGTTGACCTCCACGCTCGAGACCAACACGCAATCAATTATCGCGGGGTCCATGACAGATGCATCATGTAGCATGGGCCCGTCATTAGCGAAGTGTTGTGTATCGACTGCTAGTTATTTGGACACATTGAAGTCTTCAGTACTCCTTCCTGCGAATATCATATCCGCCTCACACTTTACCATGCGAGCGACAACCTGTTACGCTGTGTGTTTACAGTCGGAAGCAAGCGTGTAATGGGCTGCGCGTGCGGCGACTATCATGAGACAGCGACATGTCCTCTCGTCCTGTGGAAACGTGGAGCCTCTCTTTCAACGACGATGATCGGGATAAACGAGATGGTTCCTGGCTTGATCTCTCATGCGAGCCACCTATCAATATCGTTCTAGCCGAAGGCTCTCGCAACGCCCAAAGCTTTTGCCTTCGCAGACGCGTCCGCACTCGGGATGAAGGAGAGCAGAGACATGGACCTTGAGTCGCGCATCATAGCCGAAGGTCAAATGGATGAGTTCTCGTGAATCGTGTGTACTTCTTCTGTCTCCTGCTGTCCGTAACTGATAAGAGTACGACTGTAGTACAATTGCACGCATCTGTTCTCCATAGTGCAAGAGCATCCCCACGTACGCTCCCTATCTTCATCTATTCAACCTGCTCGATACGATCTATTGTAATAGCTCACACGTCTACGTCTAGGCCCACGAAATCGGACGCACCTTTACCCATTCATCTACCACAACATTAACCATGATCTTTTGTCACACCCGCGTTCTGAGCCATTGAGACCGCGTACAAGCCATCGCACCAGCTGCACCTTCCACTTCACTCGCGAGCTTCACGCTGAACATACTCGACGAAACAATCCCGGGGCACCTTCGGTACAGAGAATCTGCATCGCAAGCTTCTGCGCCCGGCTTACGTGCGGCGTCTCCCCGCTTGAGCTATCGCCCAACATACGTTCCTCATCGACATCTACGGTCGGATGCAGGATCTCGCTCAACAATGCGATTGTGGCGTTCATCGTCAGCGACAGCTCGTCCTCTCAGTAGCCGCTTTCATGCAGGATATATAAATGAATCTAGATCCCAGATAATGCGAAGCAGAGCTCCCTGGTCCGCGCTGGTCCAGAACAATGGTATCCGCACCGGTACGAGCAGTTATCGTCTTTAGATAGTTGCTGCGCCTCCTCTATACTCGCGGCCGCTGCGTCTACCCCAAGCTTCAGCGGCTCGACTTCACTCAACTTGAGCATATACGATAGGCCTGTTTAACCTCGAGCGCGCGCGCGGGAGCAAGCATCGCTTTGGGTTACTACAACGAAGTCCTGCACAAGCACTATGTATTCTTTCGATGTCAGTTACCTCTACGATGGCGCCGCATCAGTACTACAATTTCCGTCTGTGACGCACCGCTGCTGTGTGGCTTTGGACGTACCACTCCCGTCATCTATACACATGTTGCAAGCGCGCGCATCGCTGACCTCGCAGCGCCGCATGCCGACGTACGCGCTTGATGTACCAATGAGCGCCACTGGTACGTACCGATAGCTCGTTCTCTGAGAGAGTTAACGCTGATTGAGATCTCTTGTAGCCGTGTTCGAGCCGTCGAGTGCAACATACTGCGCGATACTCTTCAAGCTCCACCTCTCAATCTTGCCTACTATGCAATCAGTACAAACAAAGAGCACGCAAGGGTACAAGTTGAAGCGTCAGGTGTATCACACAGTGAATGAGACCGTTGCTGGTAACATCCGCAGAGCGCAGGCTACAGCATACAGTCCATATGTCCAGCGTTCCTCGAATGTTCGTCCGCGATCCGAGTAGAGCACCAAGCAAAGTGAGGCATATCGGGCGCGCACGCGCAGCCCGAAATATATTGCGGTATGGTAAAGCAACAAGATAGCAGGGATCGAGAGCAGTGGACACAAGCGGGCAGGCAGGCGTGATGAGATGGATGATAGACGAGGGAATACGTGTGAGGTAAGTAAGAGGAAGATAGCCCAGCGTCCAAATGCAAGAGTATACTACATATATCGTATGTGTTCATTCAGTGGGGTACAGTTCAAGACGATCGTGATGGGGAAGATGGTGGTACATAGGCATGAGCATAGCAAAGCGAGAATGACAGAGCTGCGGAACGAGAGGTGAGGAGATGCACTTGCAAGAGATGAAGAGAAGTCGAGATAGGGAAGACTTTGCGTGGTAAGAGGGGCGTTAAGAGAGAGGTAGACGATGAAGACAGTGGCAGATGCCACAAAATTAAAATCGAGGACAGCACTGAGCATAGCTCAAACCTCGATTGCCTCGCGTTTGACGGCCCAACCAGCGGGACCCTCGCTCGCGTCGACAGCGGCTAGCAGGTCGTTCGCGAGGTCATCATCATCATCCGCTTCGGCATCGACGTCGATCTCGTTCTCCGCGTCGCTGAAGCTGCGTGTGCGCGCAGGAGCGCGTGGTTGAGGATGCGAATGGGTGCTGATATGCGAGTGAGAAGAGGCCGAGTCAGGGCGTGGACGAGGAGGCGGGGAGCCGCTGAGCGTGGCGATGGGCGGGTGTGCATGGTGTGCAACGAGGAGGGGTGACACTCGAGTAAAGTCCGGCGCTGGTGCGGGTGGAAGTCGAGCAGGAAGGGTAGCTGCTGCAGAGACGCGCTCGGGCTCACGCTCGTGAGCTGGCGGTGGCGAGACGTTGTGCGGACCGAGTGCAGCAGGATCCATCGTCCCGCGACGCTCAACACGCTTCATCTTCTTACGGCACCTGGAAGTGTTGTCAGTTTGGGTAGATCGATGACAGCGAGTCGATGATTTACCTGTCACAAACAGTGCCGGGGCCAGACGGACCCGGACCCCACTTCTCAACACATTTGCCGTCCTTGTAACGACCCGCAAGACCGCACTGGCGACAGATACGCTGACCCTTATCGTTCGTAGCAGGGAAACCGCCAGGTGGTAGGATGATGGAGCCACGGCCATTTGGCGAAGTCATCGGATCCCCTACGAGTATGTATGATCAGCAAATGGAAATTATGGAGATGCATGAAAGTACATACCAAGCGTGGCCGCTTTGTCAACGGGCCGTGTCTGCGTACGCTTGACGGGAGGACCGGTGACGGGTGGCTGGAATACGTGGGTCTGATATTGTTGCATGGGTCCTGGCGCGGCCGTGGCTGCAGGCTGTAGGAGGGGCGATTCGCCTGCCGCATCGAGAAGCATGTTCTCGACGGACAATGAGCGCGATCGGCTACGAGTGGGCGTAGTGGCGCGCGAGCGTGGACGGCCGTGAGCATCGACGACACCATTCTGTTTCGGCGAGACCGACGATGCCTGTGGGCGGGCACTCGCAAAAGCGAAAGACGGTCCTAGGGTAGCGAGATAGCCACGATCAGCACCAGGGCCAGTAAGGTATTGCGACGGGCGCGAGATTGACGACTGTGAAAGATCATCTCGTCAGAACAAACGCGCTCGAGAGCCAAATCGAGACAAGACTTACATCTACGGCGTGGCGTGGGCCGTCAGCGCGGTGGCGCTTCGCGGGGCGCTCATCGTTACTATCAGCACGATGCCGGCGTGTAGGCATCGTAGCAGGTGCAGGTGGCAACGTCACGGGCATGCCGGGGAACGCTGGGAGCGTACGTGCAGGACCAGCCATACGAGCAGCAGCACCAGCAAGTACCATGGGACTCGGGGGCTGCTGGAAGTGAGCGTAGCCAGCAGACTCGCCCATGACGCGTGCGACCTCCTTGCGAGCATCGTGAAGACGAGAATCGAGGACAGCCGAGTGGCGATCAAACTCATCCCAAGCTTCGCGCATAGCGTTCAGAGACTTGCGAGTGGCGGCATGATGCTCGCGCTCGCGATCGTAGCGCTGCTGGAGATCAGCGATGGTTGCAGATGCAACTGGGTCTGCATGTTGACGAGCCACCGCGAGCTGAGCACGAAGATCTGCATTCTCGGCGCGGAGGTTCTCGTGTTCAGAAAGGATAGAAGTGACAAAGTAGCCAACGTTGCTTCCAGAGCTAGCATCCGCAGCGGCTGGGCCAGAGAAAGACATGACGGCCAAAGAAGGCGAGGTGTAAAACGGAGGAGAGCGGGACATGCAACAGAGGGAAAGGGATAGGCGGGAACCGTTCGGGCGCGCCTTTTTGTAGTCGACTGCGGCGCGCCGCCCGGCGAGAGCGCCTCTCGCCCGCCACGGCGGCAGTGTCCTCCGTGTGGCGCGTGCGCGCGCCCAGGCACCATGCCCGCCGAACCTGTGGACCCCGAAAACCCCGTTCGGACACGTACTGATTTTGCAGTCTCCTTCTTCCTTGTCTCCTCCGTCTCCGTGTCTCCTCGCCTTCCCAGCCCAATGAACTACCTTCTTTCCGGCTCTTGTTCTTGTTCATGGGGTGCCACATGCAACCACGCACTATTTGGCACTCGCCGCACCTCCTCCTCGAGCCTGAGCTCCGCCGCACCAAAACGTACTCGCGCGCTCACCGCATCTTCTTCGTTCCGCGTTGGCAGCGCCCGTCAAACGTCTAGGCTGCGAAGGTCTCAGGAATCACAGCGCCCTCTCTTCGCCCCCGAACCGATCGCGAACTTCGCGCAGCGGCATCACCGCCGCCTCCCGACGCGTCTTGATGATTCGGCGCCCGCAGCGCGATGCATGTACTCGGCATCGTCGGCACGGACGCGAGGCGGCGAGGTGAACGCGTCTATACGCGCCGCAAGCGCCCGCCACTATGAACATCCTCGTTATTCGACAGTCAAGGTCACCGGAGAACTGGTTATTTGGATATATTGCTTGCTAGGTTTAACCAGATTCAGTGACTGTCCCAAGAAAGCATAGATGACGAGCCTACTAACAGGGCCTAATCGCAAACGGTAGCACCCTCTGCGTGCTGTTCAGCCTATCCTCATCTAGTGTGAGGCCGGCACCGCCTCGTCGTACACGAGAACCGCAGCCGCGATGTTACCGCATGCAACCGTGTGTGGCGGGCGGTCCCAGTGAGCCACCGAGAGAGCCACTTCCGTTTCGAGTATCGATACTCTCCCCGCTACAAGTCCGCTGAGATCTACAGAACGTCAGCGCTTCTGCTCTTGTTCTCGTGGGCTGTAGACCAACCTGTTCGAACCGATGTGGTGGTGCGTACGCTGCGGGTACCGCTGTAAGCGGTCTGCCTCGACTTTGCCGCCTGTAAAGAATTCCCTCCTTCTTCCTCGTCATGCGACCGCATCCCTGCTCTCCTGGCTGTGCTGCGCCGTCATGCTATAACCGCGCGGCGCTCGTCGCTGGTCTGTTACGGCTGTATCGAATCCGCGAGCGCGGGCGCGCCGCCCACGCCGTGCCATCTGCACCACCTAGCGGCCCGCTGGTCTACGCTTCCTTTGTCCTCCGTGTCGGTATCATGTGCCTCTATGTAGCTTCTCGCAAGCTTCTTTGTTTCCTCGGTCCTAAGCTGAGCAAGCATGCTGTTGTGCTCGCATCAACTCGAGCAAAGCGCACCGTGGTCGCGAGGCGGGTGCGCTCCTCAGGCCTCGTGTATCAATGCCCATCGCGCGTCACCTTGCCTGCGATCGGCTCGATCTTCCCGCTGTGGTAGCCCTGCAGCGCCCGTTCAGCATGCTGCGCTAGCGCTCGCGCCGACGGCGGCCCGAGTTCGAAGCCTGAAGAGGGGCGGGAAGGCTGAAGGGGCGGGACCAATGACGTGAACGTCTACGGTCTCCGGGGGTCCTGCCCTGGTCCAAGCCTCACTCGAGCGTCGGGAGAGAGCAGCTTCCGTGCCGCCCAACGTCGCGCAGCGCGCAAGGGCGGAGACGAGACCCTGACGGTTTGCAACAGATGGATGGCGGTCAGGCGCCACCGACGCGCTGCGCCCTGCGGTCTACCTGGCACTTCCCGCGCGCCCGCCGCAAAGTCATGCACTGCCTCGCTCGCGAGTAGACCTCACACGACCCGCCACTGTAGACCTATAGGGATCCACGCCCGCCTGCGGTCGCACGCGCAGCTCTGCGCCTCTCCGCCGTACACTCGCGGCGGCCGCAGGGTATCGGTGAGGCCGGTGAGGCATCAGCGCATGCTCGCGCCTTTACACCCCACTTTGACCGTCAAGTGGCGCACAGCCGCTATGCCCGCACGAATCCGAAGCCCGCGCGTATGTATTGTATCGGCCCGCTCTTTGCCGGGTACGCTTTGGCCCTGGCGCTTTGTCCTCATCAGGTTCTCGAGGCTCAAGCGCGCCAAGTTGCAAGGTTGTCGATGGCTGCGCGTGCTGTAGACGTCGCGAGCTTGCCAAATCGGTCAAGGCTTGTAGGGAAGAACGCAGCATGATTACAACGAGGCAGGCTCTGCGCGGCGCTTCGTGAAGGGGCATGGTCAAGGTGAGGCGAACAGTCGTTGTTCTACAGTCGTGACGTGGGTGTGCGAGCCGTTGTGGATGTCGGCGATCGCGGGTCGTCGTCGGGATGGGGCAGTTCATTCGAGGCCGCCGAGGCAGTGCTGCGCAAGCAAACGGCAGACCGGCGTGTAGATGTAACGGACAGGAAGGTGACGATGGTCTGCAAGATGAAAGCAGACACGGAGCGCTGGAAGATCTCGAGATGGAAGGTGAAAAGCCTCCAAGATCATCTGGTAGCTGTAGGTGTCCACGTTTACGAAGCCGGTCATTTGGTACAACAGTGATGTCCTCCCCGATCCAACCCATAAATCAAAAGATATCATGCGCATGAGCAAAAGCAAGGACAGCGCGAGCTCGAAGTATATTTCAAAAGTAGCTCACTGCATACATCAAAACGCCGCATCTCCCTCTGCAGATCAAGAGCCCAAGAGACGAAGAGTGAGTGAAGCGCACGACTGCGTAAACCGACATAATTCGTAGCTGCAGCACAGTGCCTAGCCTAAGCATGACGTTGACCATCGTTTCTCGAGAGGACGGAATATTATGGTGGATTTCGGGGAGGTAGAGCCCAGAGGAATGACAGCCAAGGTCGCGAATAGAAAAATAGCGACCAACTCTTCAGATAGGGCCGTACAAAGGAGTATGGAAAGCGGGGCACAGAGTGACGACTTCGATGGAGCAACAAGTAGGCCTAAGAGTGGGTTCCCAAAGCGGTACGCGTGCATTGCAGTCGTGAAGAGAGGCCTAGTGCCTTTCAGCGGAGAAGAGCGCGAAGAGCGGGATGACGAGGAGCATTCAAACAGAAGACCACTTTGGTGGGTACATATCGGCAAGCTTAAGCGTTCGCCTTCGTGGGCAGTGAGGTGACGGATCCACTGGATGCGATGTAGAAAAGTTGGGGAGTAGTGGTTGACCGAATTGACAGGAGGGTAGGCTACGCGACACGGCTAGCGGGAAGCCCGTACGTCTGCCAGCGAGCCGGTCTCAGCGTTAGAATGCGTAGACACTGCAGCTATCCAAGCGACATAAACTCACCAGCTATCCCAGTAGACATCCTTTGCCTTTCAGCCAGATGCACCTCCACAATCAGCAAAATCTTCGTTCTCGTCCAGCTATCTTCCGCTTTCAAACCCGTAGCTAACTTTTGGAGAGTCGAGCATTCATTCACATGAAAGGAGACGGATGGAGCATCGTCGTCGAAGAAGATAGGTCAGGATGATGATTAGGTGCTGACTGCTGATATTTCCTTCGTCCCGGATCCGCAAAAAAATCGACTATCCAGTACGAGAAGAACACCAACGCTTCAGTCAAGGTTAAGTATGTTGAGCTGCGTGTCCAGGGGAATGGACCGAGAATGTAGAGGTGCTGCTGTGTACGGGCGACGGAGAGATCATGCTGGTGATATGGCGTATTTATAGAGACAGAGGGCGTAGAAGCCGTTATAATAGCTGTATGGCAGTCTGGTCGTGAGGATGATGCTGAGTCGTAACGAGATACTGCGAAGAGGGACGGAACGGGTCGATGGGGAGATGGGGAGATGGAGATAGCAGTCAAAGCCAAACGCGAAAACAAGACTCGAACTGGATTGCTTATCAGTAGGAGAAGGGAGACAGTCAGACTCTAAGGCACGCACCTAAAAACAGCGCGCCACCAGCGTTACTAGTAGCCGCTGGTCCACTTATTCATCTCTTAATAGCTGTGCATCATATAACCAGGCCTCGATAAAGTCGTAAAGCAATGTCGATGTTCATGAATTGACGATGGTGGATATGGGAAGGAAAATCACCTCAACGGTCTGATCGTCGGTCAACGGAAACATCGACGCGTGACGTCACGCGTACCGCACTGGTTGCGCTTCGTAGGCACATACTTATGTACTGTGCTAGAAACTGGACGTGTACCTTCTGATAAACTGGGCGACCGATGAGAGACACACATCTCGCTATCCATCCCGGCGCACGCTGGCACAACTAAACGCGGGGGCATCCTTAATAAAGCCTAAGCAAATATAATTGCTACTACTGCTTTGATATAACTAACTAGATCGCGTCCTAGGCGACAGAAAAACAGTATGAGATAACGTCTACATCGGCGCCGAATCAGGAGCATCGCGCGCTCGCCGTTTCCTCTTGTTCCCCTTGGCCGTGACAGTGCGCTGAAGCTCTGACCTGTGCTGCAAACCCTGCTCTTCGTCCATGAACCCTACGGCAGATATCTCATCGAAGGGTTCGGCCTCCTCAACGGCGTGTTCCCAGGACGGCCACGGCTCGGATTCGTCAACAGGCTCGACCCGGCCCCGCGCTTCGTGTAAGGCTGTAACATCTGCGCCGCTCGAGGGTGTGCTGACAGACGGACCATCATCCTGGCTGGTCGTGCGAGAGAGAGCATCATCGTCCACACGCCGCCCACCACGCTCGAGCATAAAGTCTTCGTCCTCCTCGTCGAACTCGAGAGAAACTGAAGCACCCAATTGCTCACCACGTGCGGCGACCACACGTGGAGAACGTACGCGGCCGATCTGAGAGCGCAGACGACCAATGCCGTCGCTCATGCCATCCGTCATGCGATGAATGGGGAGGGAGTTCTTGAAAGACCCTGAAGTGCCGGGTGCGCCATTCGGGTACATGGGAATGACAGGTGGGCTGGCCGGATACTCTAAGCTGCTCGCAATAGCACTGGAGAGCGACTCGTCGAAAGAAGCTGGAGTACCGCCGTGCTCGTGCGCGAGGAATGCAGCATCGCCTGCGCTAGTCGGATGCGCACTGACAGAGACAGCACGTCGAACAGAAACGACCTTGCCAGCGAGATTGAACCGATGCCGGCGTAGGGGGCCGTGGTAGTCGTCATTGAGTGCGAAGAATGTGAACTGGTGTGAAAGATAGATGGTGCGAGGCACGATGCGACGCGACGAAGAACTCGTCTGAAGCTCGGCATGAGCGAGCCAGCTGATGAGCACAGTTAGTCAAGCTGCACAATACTTGGAGAATGAAAGCTTGGGCGTACTTGGGCTTTGTCAACAAAGCACCGCGCTTCTTCGCAGGCAGTGCGTCCAGCGTGAGAGGCGTACGAAGGGCCTCCCAATCCCGCGCACGCCGAAGCGGCCAGACGGCAACCTCTGCCTCGCGGGCGGTGAGCTCGGAAGAGCGTTCCATCATCTTGCTGAGCGCAGATGTAGGCGCTTTGCTCGGGCCAGCGAAGGAAGGTCGCGTTGGTAAGGATATGCTTGTGAGGGGCAGCGTGTAGCTAGTGCCCGGGACGACCAAAGCATTTCCGTCTGCACCGCGAGTCTCAATGAAGAGCCGATAGAGCGTCAACGTGCCATGGACCGGGTCGAAGCTCAGCAGATCTTGATAGTTTGTTGGCCGTCGTCGCCCAACCGGTGATAGAGGCTCAGGGCTAGGCGAAGACCCGGCTGAGGTTGGACGAGAAGGAGGTGGTGACTGGGCTGCAGGAGGCAAGAGGCTCTTGGGGAGCGAAGATGAAGAAGTAATAAAGGTGAAAGCCAGAGGCGCAAAAGGTGCACCGCTTGGCTCGGCGGCGGGTGGTTTGCGCGCGTATAACCGCTTGATCGGTGCCACAGACGTCGACGATTGAGGAGTCTAAGATGCGAATGAGCGCTCAGTAAAAGAGTATGAATGAAAGACAGTCTCATACAAGCTTGAGCGAGTTGAGCACACGACCGCTGACGTGGCTGCGCTCGTCTGCAGGTCCGCCATACGGGTTTGCGGCAAAAACGTGCACGGTACGCTTGCGAGAGCCGATCGCGACCCAGCGTCCGTCTGGTGCAGATTCGACAGCCTCGATGTGCCCAGACGTACGACCGCGACGTAGATCGTAGACGTGCTGAGGGAAGCCGTCCTATGAACGTCTTTCAGTTCATCTGCAACAGCGTGTATGTGAACATTATAGTTACCTCAGGTGTGCCGGTGTCGTTGTCCTGAGCGACACGCCGCTTGGCCCGTGAAGCTGGACGTAGCTTGAAGACAAGAAGTGTCTGCCCGTCTTCTGGAACGACGACAACCTGCGTTCCATCCGCGGAGAAGCGCAACGCTGCGACGTGCGCACGAGGCGAGGGCTCCCACTCCGCGATCAGCTCGGGTTTGCCCGGAATGTCGCTAAGCAGCGGCTGAAGGTCAACCACCTTCACATAGGCGTTACCGACGGCTGGTGCCGGTGTAGACGAAGACGCGTCGCCGCGGAGATGCGCGTCGTCAGAGATGTCTACGCTAACGCGCCTCGAAGGTGCGCTGCGTGACTGAAAGGTCCTGGGAGGAGGCGGAGCCATGGATGCTGTCGGAGAGGTAGGGCCGTTGATGCGTGAACGCGCCGCCGTGATGGCCATACCGCCGAGTGAGCGCATACCACTCAGCACGCTCGTCCCGATGCTAGTGCCGACCCGCAGAGCAGTAGCGCTGAGGTCGGCCTGATTGATAGTAGTTGTAGTTATGATGCCGGGCTTTGTATCTGAACGTGGCGGAGTCGATGCGAAAGCGAGAAGCCTGTGGGAAAGTGCGAAGACGGGGCGAGGTTCGTGGTCTGCTGGAGGTGCCTCGGGGTCTATGTCGGGTAGTAGTACAGAGGTATCTTGTGTATTGTTGTTTGTTGGTAGAGGCCGGAAGAACGGGACGAGAGAAGGGGCAGATATTACATGCAAGATCGAAAATGTACAAGCCGAGAGTACGGTGATTGATGATGGGTTTGATGTGCTCTGAAGATACGTGAGCACGATTCTAGCCCATGGTCGAAGAAGCGACTTACAAGAACTATGAAATGATTATTTGCTGAGAAAGAAACCAGTCCGGGAGCCGCGATAGTCTTGACGATATCATGAGAGTGGAGAGAATAGATGAGGAAACGAGGGTCACGCGAGACCTGCTTGGCTCTGAATCACTTCGTCAGTGATGAGTATATGCTACGGCTAAAGAGAGTGCGTACACGATGCCAATGAGAGGCTGGACCCGTCGAAGCTGATCCGGGCACGAGGCAGGCAAAGGAAGAACAGCCGCTTGCCAGATACGACCCCAAGAAACGTCTGGAAGGTTAAGCAGCTCCTTGGGCGCATCGAGACTGGTGCAGTCCCAGATCTGCATTCCGCGAAGGTAGCCTACAAGGAGCCAGCGCCTAAAGTAGATGTATTAGCACCGCATATTCACACAGGTCAATCTACTAACCTCGTCACTGGTCCGTCGATGACGGTATCCCAGCGCGACCACAAGATGCGCTCGCTGTTGTCGGCATCAGCGCTGGGATACCGTATCATGCCAGGAGCCTCTGCGCGATTGACATTCGCGTTATCGAGGCTCAGAACTTCGTCCAATGTCTTGTGTCCAGCATCTGAGCCCCAACTCTGACGGCGAGGATCGGGAGGAGGTGGGCCAGGGGGTATCGAGGTACGGTCGTGATCGGACGTGGGCGACATGAATGTTGCAAAGGAGAGTGGGCGTGCAACGCGTGGTGGCGATAAAGCAGCCGAGGGTATCGCAATGGCCAGCGAGGACGGGACGTAGTTGGTGACGGCCTTGGAGAGGTTGTCCATACGAGTTGGCCGCCTAGGACAAGAGTCAGTTGATTTGGAAGTAATGACTTTGCAGGCAATTGGAAGGGCCGTTGATCGACATACGAGTCACAGCACATCATACTACGCCACCGAGCTCGCATTGATATTCACACTGTAATGAGACAGACCATAAATCACCCGAGGAGACTTACCTAGGGATACTCGGCGTCCGAACATGACCCGACGAGCTGCTGGAGGTAGCAACCCGCTTACCCGAAGCAGGCAACTCGTCGGAGATTCTAACTGGCGAAGGCGCCGCCTCGCTGATGTAGCGCGGCCCGTTATCCTCCGTATGTATGTCGACATCGCCAACGCGCTCTCCCTCCCAATCGTCATTGTAGTCCGCTTCGGAGAAGTAACGAGGTTCGATAGGAGGCGGTCTGATACAGCGTCAGCGATAGTCGAGTTAACCATGCAGGAATAGAAGGATCGAGTGACAGAACAAACACATGGCATGTAGGATGGACTATACCACCCAATGAACAACACGCGCTTATCAGGTATAGCCAAGGTAGGTGCCGAGACTTCCCGACTCTAGCGCAGTCGCTAGTAATGGGGTCTGATCAACGTGGCTACCACCTGCTAAGCCGGCACGTATACAAGACACAGACAAGATAATATACTATAAGCGTAGAGAGGTCTCGTAGCCCATCGACTTTGTATGCAGTGACATTCGAAACACAGACAATCGCCGATCGCCGTCACGCAACTCACCTCGATAGTGTGGCACTCCGCAACTGCTGGGATAGACCGCTGATTGCTGGCGACTCCTCGTACTCCCGAGCACCATACAAAGAGCCCGCCTCGTCCCCATAAGACTCCCCTTGACCGTACGAGCCGACATCGCCGCCCAAGTCCTCAGCGCCGTCATCTAAGCCACCGACGTAGGCGGTAACGTTCTCCGCCGGTGGGTCAGAGTGTTCGAAGTCTATGAGGAGAGAAGTAGCCTGAGACTGCTCCTCGTTATCCGCGCCTTGCTGCTGTTTCCTGCGTCCATTGCGGTTGCGTCCCATGTACGAACGGCGGGGAGATAAGGGTGCGGGGGTCGGCGAGACGAGTCAAGACAAGAGACAAAGAGTCGATAGATGCGAGGGTCGTTTCGTATGATTATAAATATATCAAGGCTGGTCGTATGCAAGAATAGAAGTATCCGTAGAGAGCAAGATGTTTAAAGCAGTGAGCAGAGCGCGGTAGTTGATGGTGGTGGTCGGGGAGAGAGGTACGGACCGGGCCGCTGTCCGTACTGAGGTCATCCCGAGCTATGACTCGAGCCGCCATTTCGTTTCACCATTCCTTTCTTTGCCAGCTGTTGTTCCAAGCCGAAAGCACCTCACAAGGAAACAGCTCGCTTTGGCTAATATCGAGTACAACGGATTGAGCTATACAAGGAGAGCAACATGCGCGAGGCATGCTGTAACTGCCACAGGAGCCATGCCGCCCGATAGGGGCTGTTCAGGCCACTCAACCTCCCACGTTCCTCCCCAACAGATCCACGGCTCGTGCGTCCGCCAATCGTACATAGAGGCTAAGCTCGGAACTCAATAGATGCAAGTAAGAGCGTGCAGTATATCAAATACAAAATAGCAGGGATGAAGGTATATACACCGAAGCAACAGGTCCTCAATGGCCAAAGTTGAACTTGAAGTTAGCGCCGCCCGGGAAGCCGCCACCATGACCACCCTGGAACCCGAACGGTCCACCGCCACCGCTTTGCTGGAAGAAATGCGCGAAGGGATTTCCACCACCTCCACCTGGCCCACCACCGCTCGGGTCATTCGGGTCGTCACCGTTGTCGAATCTTGCGCGGAGTTCAGGGTCGGACAGGACTTCGTACGCTTCATTAACCGTCGCCATCTTGGCTTCAGAACCGCCCCTGTCAGGGTGAGCGTCCTTGACGGCTTTACCACTATAGCATAGTTAGTATAGTGTCGTACATACGAGCGAGGGGGACGTACTAGGCTTTCTTGATAGTACGCTGATCCGCGTCGCGAGCTACGCCGAGAACCTTGTAGTAGTCTTTCTGCTTGCTCAACTTGAGCAAGCGTTGAGCTTTGCCCAAACGCGCATGAATCTGTATCACATTTAGCTATAGTCAATCATATTGAATGAAGATCGACGCGTACCTCGCGGTTACCGCCGCTCGCCTGGAATGCAGTATCGAAGACTCGAACCGCCTCCTCCCACTCCTCGCGCGCCAGCAGAGCGTCACCCTTCAAGATGAGCGCATCAATCTCCTGGTCTGCGCCGACCATCCTCAAGAGCTCGTCTGCCCAGCGCTCTCCGGCCTTAGCCTGTCCGAGCTGTGCAAGTGCACGGCATAACGCGCGAAGGACCTCCATTCTCCGTGCGCTGGTGCGACGTGCAGCAGGTAATGCGATCCCATGGGGAAGATCGAACATGCCCGGGTGAGCGAACGCGTCAAGCGCGTCCTCCAGCGTCTTCAGCATGGCATCTCCAGGTTCACTTGGGGTTGCGTCCTTCGGTGATTTACCAAGAACGTGTGTGACGAGACCGCGCCAATCCTCTGAATTCTTGAGCGTTTCAAGCTTCGTATATTGCTTGTCGAGCTTCTTGACGAGTCGATGCGCCTGAAGACATTGCTTCGAGTCGGGGTCGCGGTGCAGACATTGTTTCAGAGCAGACATCGACTGTGACTCTGGCGGCGTAAGGTAGAAGTACGCCAGTCGGAATATACGCATGAAGTCTGATGTCGAGGGCGAGGTAATATGCGTGAGTCGTCTACGTGAAGAAGTCAGCTCTAAGATAGGGGCGCTAGAACGAAATTATCCGTACGTGAGGTCACCGAGCGCCTGTTCATAATCTCCACCTCCCAACGCACAAAGCGCACGTTTCCTACGAACGTCGACCGCATGCGGCGCCATAATCAACACGGTAGTCGCAGCCTCCTCGCAAGCCGTCCACAGTTTGGCCTTGTACGCTCCCTCCAACTTCGACGCTGCCGCCTCGGCATCTCTCAATTGTAGACTGAACTCGATGGCCGAGGAGTCTGTCGGCGCTTTGGCCTGATAATCTGCCAGTGCTTTACGCGCGTCGACAAAACGGGCGTCTTTGGCGTAGATACGTGCGCGCATGAAGTGCGCTTTGGGGAAAGAATCGGGTGTGATTTCGAGGACACTATCGAAGTCGGACAGTGCATTCTCGAAGCGGCTGAGGGAGAAATACGCGGTTGCGCGTTTGTAGAATAGTGTCGCATCTTGTGGCGACTGCTCTGCAAGGATATGGTCAGTCACTTTAGTTCAGTTCGTAGAAAGTAGCTCAAGCGGAGACAGCGCAGTGTTATAGAGTAACAAGGAAGCCGTATCAAGTGTGCAAGATGCAAAGCCTGGACCCGCACTGCTATCGAGCCACCACGGAACGCTCAGCGACCAGAAGGTTAGAATATACACACCTATTGCATCAGAATAAGCTTGCGCGGCATCGACAAACTGCCCCGTAGATAGCAAAGAGTTGGCCCGGTTGATCAGAGGTAGCAAACCGGGAGGGTACAGCGAAGACCCAGCGCTCGGATCCGCCGAACCCGAGAGCGAGAGCAGCGCGAAGCAGAGACCTAATAGCACAGGTCTAGAGTACATTGTCGGTCGTCGTGAGCCGCCACTAGGGCAGTAGTAGTAAGTCGTAGAGCCGTGAAGTAGACAGAGTAAGAGAGGGAGTCCAGACGGGTGAGGTGGTGGTCGTGGACAGTTGTAAAGTTCGGTGTGCGCGCAACGCGCGCCCGAGAAACGAACTGGCACGTCATCCGGACACGTGTATTTTTCCGGTCAAAGGGAAAGGTTCTCACGACTGCTTTATTAGCTACACCGATGTGGGGCTAAGTACTATACAGGATCAGTACATTCCATGCATACGAGGGTTCTGTGGATTCGGTTAAAATCCTCTATTAAAGTATGATAAAGAGAATAACAGGCAACTTCAGTACAAAACGCAGCACGATAAGGATTCAAATATTCAGTGTCCTCCTACAAAACTTCCACAAGCAAGCACGACATACTTCTTGAGTCTAATTCTACAGCGCTCACTGGATCTCATGCAGCATCGCCACGTAGCAGAGTTACACGTAGCGGTAGATCAGGCGACGAGGAGCCCTTGACGCCAGGCGACAGAACGCCGAAGTAGCGCCATGTTACCTCTTGTCCTGTCGGTGCAAAGTGAAATGAAGGTATGATCGTAGCAAGCGTAGTCTCTGCACTTGAAGATGAGCGCTCTGAAACATTTTACGCATTGGGGTACGCACTCATGACAAGCTGGGAGAACCGGAAGCCGCTGTTCGGAGACTTCGTGAGCAGGCTACTCTAGGCTGAAAGCCGGATGGTACGTACATGCATGAGCGGCTTCCTCCAAGGAAAGTCATTCTGAGAACCAGTACGTCAGATTTGAACCGATGCCACGGAGAACAAGATCTTACAGGTGCGCATATACGCCGGGTCCATGAGCATCTGTCACGGTCTGAGGCAAGTCGGATAGCCAGCGTGACGGCTTCCAAAGATGCGCATCCGGGCCCCATACTGTAGGATCGCAGTTTGCACCGCGAACGTTGATAAGGATATGAGTTCCGGCTGGGACGTGCAGAGAGTCGATACGAGCGCCGTCTGCGCCGGTGATGGGATGTTGCAGCGGGAGAATCGCGTCTGCCCGTGGACTGCATGAGATGGACATGTAAGCACAAAAAGTATCATGAGCTGGTTGTTTACTACTTACGCGCGTTGCGATACCTGAGCAGGTGGGAACAAGCGCAAGGTCTCCTTCACGACTGCGTCAAGTAAAGGCAGAGAGCCGGGATCGGTCAGAGCTGTGGCACCGGCGTTGATAATCTCCTCGCGTAGAGCATCCTGCACATCCTGGTGCTCTGCCAGCATCTGTGCAGCACGAGACAACGCGGCGGCCGACGTATCCGCGCCCGCAAACATGGTAACACGTATATGTGCAAGTGCTTCCTCCTCGGGGATGCGGTTTTCCGGGTTTAGAGACCTACTCGCTCGCCCTGAGCGGCATGAGCGGCATGCAGACAGAGAATCAACGGGTTCACGTACAGCACACGCTGAGAAGGTCGGTATCTTGCTGTAACTGCTTCACGGTTGCCTCGTCGCCCTTCGCAAAGAGCCGATTCTTCTCCTCCCAGATTCGAGTAAGCTCTCGGTTTATAGTCGCAACGTTTTCGAGTATATCGGCCAGGCTCGGTCGAAGGAGACTAAAAAGGCGTAATCCACCATTGAGGACCCAGAGAGGAAGATGATGAGTGCCGATGCCGATACCAAGAGCGCCAGAGGGCAGTACATTGGCGTACGTGGGACTGTAGAAAGATTCAGCGCAGTTTTCTCGAAATGAGCAAAACTACAAACGCGAAATCCTTGAGTGCACCGAGATACGGGTGATCAATCTCCCCAGTAAAATTATTGAAATTATAGCCAAAGCCGGCCTTGCCTATGCACTCGAGAGTAAGGCGCAGGAATGCGTCTAGCATATTAACGCTATCGCATCCGGCTTCGGCGCGCTCCGCTAGGAACTCTTTCAGCTTCAAGTGCTAGTTAGAATGCGCATGTATGATATAGAAGTCAAGAACAAACTTGTATAGCAGCAAGCTGGAGTTGCGGATGCATCCGCCGCAGGTTCTTCTCAGAGAAGACCGGTGTAAGCAGTTTTCGCTGATTACGATGATGTGCTCCTGTCAAGACCTTTTTAGTTATGATCGCAGACAATAGCCTGTGCATTCGCCCACCTGTAGTGGTGACAACGCTGGGTCCAAAAACTGCCCAATTGCCGCTGGATGCCACGGAGTTAGCCGCGTCACAGCGAGAGCATGGCAGTGCATGACATACGTGATGAACCAAGAAGGCAGCTCAAAGTTGTCTGCCTCCTTGACGAGAATGTGCGTTAGAGCGGTGGGATCGGAAATAACGAGTTGTGGGTCCTGGGATGGCACGTCAATAAGACAGGTTCGTGAGCGTCAAAAGAAGGTGGACGCACGTAGAAGAAACCGTGAAGCTTGAATACGCGCCCAAAGCGGTCAAACGCGGCAGCTTGGTACGATAGACCATCTTCCCTAAACCACTTCATGATGTGACCTTAGATACACCCTTCAGTATGCACCACTCATTCAGCATGCAAGAACGCGGACCAGTGAGCCAAGAATCAGAGGGGGGCGCTGGGATGTTGCGTAGAGCACGCCCTCGCGCAATACGGCGACGAAGTGCTGGACCCACAACTGCAAGAACTACAGCCAACCATACAACAAAGAGCTCGCGAGCAGAGATCATTGCGAGCGCAAGGGAGAGCAGTGGCCGGCAAGAGCAAGCAGAATAGAGCCTGAATTACCGCAGCCGACGATGATGTGTACGCCCGGCGAGAAGACATTCCGTATAACATGCTCGCGAACATTACACACGTTGCTCGACATCGACAACGAAGACGTCCGATGCCCCTCCAGCGGCAGCGATGTCTCGCTGTATGCGCGCGCGTGACGTCAGAATCTCTCTTCGGACAATCCCGCACCCATTCTGCTCTCGATCCAAACCCTACTTGCATCACAGCGCCTGGATGCGAGGACTGTTGAACTTGATCAGCTACAATGATAACCTGAATTATACATGGGATGTATTAGGAGGGACGACATCAGGATTGGGGATGGCGGTGGTCATCGTAGAGTCAGACGCGGTCACCGTCGGCTTCAAATCGAATCTCGGCAAGTTCCTTCAAACTCCCACGTGCATCTCATCACACCGTAGTATCCATACCTCTACTCACTCGCGTATTCACGTCCGATGAACATTGCATAGACTCATGACCACATCCGAGATGCACATTCCCGCCGACGAGAAGCAGGAAGAGGCAACCTCGTGCGTGCTATATATGTTCTTCCCCTCCCCGCCCTCATAATCAGCTTGAGCCGACAGCCAAGTTACGCCTGCGCTAGCCCAGCATACTTAATAATCCTGATGACTACAATTATTCTCATAAGAGCCGATATACCTCATGTTGTATCACCTGGTGCGTTCAACGTTGAAGAAGCCCACGCCTGTGGTCCAGCACTCATCTCAAAGACGATATCCGCGCCTTGAGCGATCTGTTCGTGCCGGATGATCGGAGAGTCGACGGCTTGACCGTCGATTGCAAGCGATTTGACGTATGGCTTGTTAGAAGCGCCCGGTGCTGATATGACGAGTGGCCGCGCCGCATTGGGAAGATGCACTGTGATCTTGTCGAAGAACGGCCTATGAAGAATCAGTATTATCAGTCGATGTGGAAAGACCTTTGGGAGGTTTTGGCAGCGTACGTTCCAACAACATATTCGGCAGACACTGGGTTCACAGGATAGAAGCCAAGGGCGCTGAATATGTACCAGGCGCTCATCTGGCCACAGTCTTCGTTCTACGGCAGAATTAGCAGATAAAGGGCTCGCCGAAGGGCACGACTTACTCCAGAAAGCCCTCGCGCAGTGTTGTTGTAGTTCGCGATGGAAATGTTCCGGATGCGCTCTTGACCCGTCGACGCAGCATCCGCTAATGCGTAGAGGTAAGGTATGTGATGCGAGGGCTCGTTAGTATGGTCGTTATGACCTGCGAATGAAGTTGTGAGCACAAGCGGCGAGACACAAAGTCAAACTTATGCGTACCTCCATCAAAATGCTCATCCAAACTCTTCACGAAACTCACCTTTCCGCCGCGCGCAGCTATGAGCTCGTCGACCGCATGCACGACGTCGAACGAGTATGCCCACATGTCGCCCTCAGTCCAGCCGGCATCTTGTCCCGCCCAGGACCCGTTTGCGCTGCGCGCTTCCATGAAGCCGGTTGCATTGTTGAATATGGTAAAGGGCGCCGTCATGGAACGGTTGAGGAAGAACTCGGCGTCCGAGGTATGGCTCACGTAGGCAGCTACAACGGATACGGCGTAGTCGTCATCTGAGGTGTTCGTTTGCTGAAAGTCGATTCAGTAGACAGATAGAAAGCAAGCTTACAGGCGTAGTCAAGCGTCCGTGATCCAGCCTCGGAGTGTATGTCGTTCGCGACCCAACCCTTGTCCTCATACACAGTGCTCAGTCCGGCGCGAACTTCATATCCTACGTTCTCCTGCCGATCCGAATACCTGTACGCATCACTTCAGGGGTCATAAGTAGTGTGCTTGAGTATGAGACGTACTCAATGAATGAATCATTAGCTGGAGAGACGGTGGCATCCTTGTACACGGCTTCGTAAGCGAGCGTCGTATTGAAACCAGTGATGTTCTTCGCGAGCGCCTCAGCGATGAGAGAGTCCGCATGCGTGCCGACCATTATGTTAGTCTCTGTGATATGTCCAGCATGCGTTCCAGCGAGGGTACTAAGTACTACGTACCGACGATGTTTTTCCACATGGGTAACCAGCCACCCTTCCGAAGGACATCAGCAGACGTCAGCGACTGAGCGGAGGGTAAGCACCTCTTGATAATCCTGCAACATGCTTTGGACCATCCCTGGGATACGGTCGGGTGCTATGAGGATCTGCAGTCCCCAGACGGCCCTGAAGGTGTCCTATTAGAGATGTAAGGCAAGTCTTCGGCAAGATCAGAGACAACGCGCATACCCAGATAGAATAGCCGGTGTAAGACTCGCCCTCGTGAATCGAGTCGTCATATCCAGAGTAGTATCTGCCGTACTCGCTCTGCTCGTAAGGATACTACACCCCGGTTCGTCAACGGAATGCAAAGAAGGAGTTAATACACGGTCTTACCTGAAGAGCATGGAACACGCCAGTATAGAAGACCTCGAGCTGTTCCTTGGTGGCGCCTTCGACCTCGAATCGATCAAGCTTCTCCGCCCACGCAGCACGCGTCTTACGCGCCGTATCCTCCAGACTCGTCCCGTTCGGGATCTCCTTGTCCAAGTTCTCCCTTGCCTGCTCAAGAGAGATGAAAGACAGTCCGACGCGCACATCCACGACGCGTGTCTCCTTAGCGAACACGGCGTATCCGCTCAAAAGCGTCCCATTCCGCGACTTCTCTTCGACGTGTGTCGTACCGTTCTGCGCTGTCCCAAACGAGTGGAACGGAGCGCTGAAGCGCGCACAGATGTATCCCGCGAAAGACGGTGCAGAGTTGGGGCCAATAATAAAGTCTTGCCGCTCGGGGTTCGTACCGCAAATCTCGCGCGAAGATGGGTCTATGGATACTGCACCGGAGGGATAGGTGACGTTGGACGGATCCGCTGAGCCCATGACCGAAGCGCGAGTAAACTCCAGCAAGACATATGGAGTAGATGTATCCTTGAACGTGAACCTCAGATGTCCAACGCGAGAGGCTGGACGCAATGTCAATATGTTGAGATCTCGCTAGCGAGTGAGAAGCATACTTGCGCTCTGCTCAGCAACAATCGTGCCACCTTCCCGACATTCCAACTCGACGCTATAATAGCTCGGAGAATGCCTCTCTCTATCCTTATCAAACCGCATCCCGCGATCTTCAAAGTTTGCATGTACACTCCCAGCGCCAGGTACGACAGTCACAGTGCCACTTTCGCCCATCCATATCGCCGGCTGATGTGTTCCTTGGAACCCGTGGATGTGTGCGCCGGTGACATTGTAAGGTGTAACAGATACGTAGTTTTGGCGCGTTTGTGCGACCCAGCGGGTCATGGCGAAGGGCGGCGCGGTGGAAGGAATCATGCCTCCGGACCCGTTTGGCGAGTCTCCGCCGTTACCTATCATGCTGAGCAGGCTATGTTAGGTCCAAGTTGTAGACAGGCGAGTTGGACTGAGAACACACGTGTTTACATGGTCGACGGCGGTACTGGGAGGGTCGCGAAAAGCTGCTGCAGGTAGTCGTGCTGTAGACGCTGCAAACCCTTCGGCCGCAAAAGTAAGCGTGAGTAGAGCAAGTACATTGCGCCTTCTGGTCATCGTGGCGAAGTGCTTCCTCGAAATGCGCGAGACGTCTGGTGATGTCTCTTATATTAGAAGCATACAAACAATCAGCTGATCACGGTTACCCAAACCAGTCGCGATATCGTCATAGAAGAGAGCACATGAGTGATGTACAATGTCGGAAGATGAGATCGAGGTGTGGGCGCACTGTGGCCTTCTATGAGAGAAAGACAAGGTTCCCCACCCGGTGCCTGTCTGCGCTATACGGGCAAGCAACAGCAGGTTCTGGTATGCTACACAGCGGCTTTGAAAGACCATGGAGAACAAAGTGTGCACTGAATAGACCGCAAAGTGTTCCTTTCAGATTGGTGACGCAATTGCAGAGTCATGTACTCAGGCGAACGGCGAAATCTCCAACATCAGCGTAGGCAGGCAAGGAGTCCGAATTACATTATACTGTACAGTTGAGTTTCACAGAGTCGGGTCTCACATAGGTGGGGGATGAAGGCTCAATATTGACTGCAGCTGACTAGGCGTCAGGGATGCGTAGATATGCTAGCATCGAGACATACCTGATCCATTACGTGCTGATTACCCTGCCCAGCTTGTTGCACCTGCTGCTCGCCTCCTGCTCTCGCTTCAACATCCTCTTGTTTCTGATAAACGTCGTCAGTCAGCTGTATGGACAGACGAAGGACGTCCCAGACTGACCATTGAACTTGAGCCTGCCTCCTTAGACGCCGACTGCGCAGCATGGTCACCGCCCTTCTTCTTCGAGCGCCCACCAGGGAACGGATCCTCTCGAGGTACTATATCGATGAGAAAGTCGAACTGGTCGGATTTCGCGAGCGCCTTGGCGATGTCGGAGCGAGAAAGTGTACGGCGCTTGTTCGCGTCTGCGACGATGAAGGCACGGGCGGTGATCTCAGCAATGAGAACTGCAGAATCAGTCAGCATATCTGAATATAAATGTAAACCAGGACGTACTCTCGCAGGCCTTGCAGAAGAGAATAGGTGCTGCCGCGCGCGTTAGACGAATAGGCTGAGCACGATATCTGTGCGCGCACCGTCGGCAGCAATCATTTGCTGCAAGTAAATTCAATATTGAATATCATTGGTAGGTATACAGAACATACCTTCACGTCCGGGTCGCTCTTCATGACTTTCTTAATTCGGGCAAGCGGCAACGGCGGATGTCTGTAGTCGGGAACCTCTTCTTCCGCCTGGTCGACCTGTCTTTGCCAGAAAGAACGGAGAAACTCGTGGAGGGGTTCTCCAGATTGCACATAGGGTTCGGTATTGTGAGCCATGGTTGCTATGTGTGATATTGGTCCTGGTGGTGGTGGATGTCCAGAAAGCCTCGTACCTCCGACTTTGCCGCGGCGCGTCATGCGAATATTCCTGCGCCTCCGACGCGGCGTGTCGCGCAGAGGCAGTCTTGATTCAACCACCATCTACTGCAAGCCTGCACAACATATATATTGTCATCGCTACTACTGGATTCAGCTGCTCTGTATATAGACTGAAATGTCGACAGTTGCTAACAATCACGGTTTGAAGCGGGTGGAGAAACTGTCCGTCAACTTTCTGGTAGATAACTCGATCGAATGGTCAGTAGGAAGCCCATCCGGATAGGTGTACTGCTGTAGCAGGCTGAACTTGCTCTACAAGGATGACAAAGCTTCCTCCAGGCTTCTCTCACGAGATTCACCAACACCTTCGTGACCAACAACCGACTATCGATCCAACAACTGGGGTACCTATCCTTGACTTTGAGAACTTCTGCTGTGGTGCGCAACGCCCGCTGATCAAGCAACCTGACATTGTGAATATGCCTCGCAGGCGCTCATGGGCTCTCGGTGCTGATCGTGCGCTTTCAAATGACTGAGCTGCATATACCTAAAATTTATCTGGTTGCGTTAGGAAACCTCGGACCCGGAAAGCGGTTTCGTACACCGCACCCTGTTCGACACAGGACCAGACTCTCAATCCATCGCTCGCAACCTAAAGGCTCTCCAAGTAGATCCATCCTCAATATCGCGCGTCATATTAAGCCATTGGCACAGCGATCACTCAGGCGGCATGCTCTCCTTCCTCAACCACCGTTCATCCGCCAGTTCTGAGTCTACAACGAACTGCATAATCGACTTACACCCTTCGCGTCCCATCGCACGCGGAATTGCACCTCCTCAGATCGGTAAAGTGATCTGTCGACTTCCAGCGGATCCTACATTTGAGGAGATAGAGAAAGCTGGAGGGATCGTCGAGACGCACGATGAAGGACATACAGTTGCGAGTAGTACGATCTGGGTGAGCGGTGAGATACCGCGTGTTACGCCGTTTGAAGCGGGCTTGGCTGGGGGTGTGAGGTGGTTCGAGGGCAAGGGATGGGTCGCCGAAGAAGTGAGTGCACTTTGTCGTGGGTTGGTTATGCGTGGTTTGCTGATAGTTGATAGGATATCATGGACGAGCGATATGCGGCTGTCGATGTCGTTGGGAAAGGGCTAGTCCTGTTCAGCGCGTATGTCACTTTGAACCGTAGTTATATTGTCCCTTACCAAGCGTGAGTCCAGGTGCTCGCATGCAGGGATCGTGAATGTAGTCAAGGATGCAGTCTCGACGTTTGGCCGTCCCGTATACATGGTATGTAGCATCAGCCGTCTCAGTGACTACCCAACCTGACCTGTTCCCTCGAAGATTATCGGTGGCCTTCACTTAGCCGGCCCAGAGCTCATCGAAAGGATCCCACCAACAATCAACTTCTTATCCAAAGATTTGGTGCCAGCGCCCACATACGTTTTACCTATGCACTGCTCTGGGTTTGCCGTCAAGTGCGCGCTCCAGGCGGAATTTGGGGGAGGATGTGTTCCTGCGGGCGTTGGTATGAAGATCGATGTTACTAGTACACTGGAGGATCAGGTGTTGGATGCGAGACTCATAGGGCGCGTCTTGTAGATGAGGCGAACAGCGCCATAGCCTTCCCAGTTATTCGATCCAGGCGTTATGTTCAATGGGTCCGATGTCAATTCGTGTATCATCATATACAAACTAAAAGATTGCTACAGTAGGTTCATGTCCAAGTTCCAGCAAGTCCGGGGTAACAGGGGGCACGGGAATACAAATACATGGAGAGCGATATGAGACAGCAGGGACGAGGTGTTATCGTGTTTAGGAGGTCGAGGCTGATACGTTTAGACAGCGTTCTTGCCACCCGGACGGAAGCCGCCGACAAATGGCCCTTGCTGGTTCTGCAAAGATGACGTCAGTTCAGTGCCACAGCTCACAAATGGTGAAGACGGCTTACCTGCTGGTAGGTAGCGGGAGGGGGACCAGGAGGCGGCTACAACAACGATAGCACAGTCAGATATCAACAGTCCATATCTATTGAATAGATGTATGACGCACAGCATAGTCCGCATGACCCGGCCCAGGAGGTGGAGCCGCAAACGCTGGCTGTGGGCCGCTCGCGGGAGTGACTGCTACTCTTCCTGAGCGACGGCGCCTGAAGAGACGGCAGCAGAGCCAGAGTAGAATGATGGCTACAACGACGGCAACTATGCAGCCGATGACAATGCCTGCGTCAAAGGTATCAACATAGGAGAAGTGTCACAAAGAACTGGCACACGCACCTGCGATGGCACCTCCAACTAAACGACGACCTCTGCCTCTCGAGCGTCCCAATGCTTCAGCCTGCCATGCGAGCGCCAAAGCGAACAAGAACAGGCTTCGCGCGCGTGTAGAAGTCGTAGCGGTCATGATGAGTGTGGGAGGAAGAGGAGGTTATAGCTTTGTCGAACCTGAGGAGCAGGCTATATAACAAGCGAAACTTCCCCTGACGTACAACATTCGTACCGCTCCATCCAGTGTTCCTGGCCTACTGCTTAGGTCATCGGATCAAATGGCAGTACTGACGACGAAAAGAACCCAGACATGGACCACAGTTGTTGTGAGGAATGGCGAGCGTACGGGTCATAGGTTCGCAGGATCCGCCTGAAACGCCGCTATCACCGCCTTGGCAGAAAGTCTCGAGCACGCGCTCGGACTATCGGTAGGTTGTAGTCGTACATGGCGCTAATTATTGGGAACAACAGAGGCGTACAGGTAGATTCACAGCATACATAGTTTACCCTCCAGTTAGTCCACCAGTCCGACCCTTCATTCCTTCGTTCACTCAGCATGGGCACTTTGGCCGTTATTAGGTGGTAGCATTCAGCAAATGCGACATGTTTTGAGACGAGACTGCCCCCGCTCATAATGTGTCCATCATCGCGGCCGCTCCTGGCATCTCTCCGTACCCCGACTCCTGTGTATGATATCAAGTCATGGGCCCAAGAACATAGAAAAGAATAAACGAACCATCATGCCCATCGCCATGTACGTCTGCACGATATGGAGACCCATGAACGCGCCGGCGCCTCCTGCGAGTGCGCCAGTGACATCTCCAAGGACGCCGATGGAAGAAATAATCACTGCTCCAAGGAAGGCAGCTCCGGGGATGACGCGCTTGAACTCCTTCGACATAGAGCCTTCACGATGGCCAATCATTGTCTAATAATTCAATCAGTCACTGAATAACTGAGGCTTCGATGAGACAATGCTCACAAGCTGTTGCTCCTGCAGCTGCTTAACGACATGGTACGGCTCGCTCGCGGACGCAGACATCCAAAGCTGAGCGAATACTGCCGCTGCAGACACGTTGAACGCGGTATAAACGACCGTCTGGATCGGGTGCAGCAGCGCGTTGATGAGTGACGTCGGAGGAACGAGCAACGAAGCCAGTCCGCCGACCGGGACAAGAGAACCATCAAGGTTCACCCAGGTCCCGAGCAGACGCAGGATGAAGTTGTCCGGTAGCGCGCCCGCGATAGCACTGAGGTCGAGCAGAAGGTTCGCGCGGAGTGCCGCGGCAGCCATGAGGGGGACGACGCCGGTGTATAAGATGCGGATGGGGTACGCTCCACGCTGGCCCTGGTAGCGAGTATGCTTAACGGGGAACTCGACGCGGACGCGCTGTAAGAACGCGCATGCAGCGATGACTGCGAGAGTAGAAACAACATCGAGCACGTTGGGAAGATGCGCACGCCAGAAAGCTTCGCGGAGGCCGCGGGATACGCTGTGCCAGCCAAAGACAAATTGGAGGAGGGCGGGGAGAGCGCCCTCGTATTGCTGTCCACGAGGGGTGTCGAGCCAGCGGAGGGAAAGCGTACCCCAGACGGCAGTAGTGCATGCGTGGGCGCCGATGAAAAGTAGTGAGCCAGAACCGAGACCATGGCCTTTCTCGAGGAGCTCGTCGAGGAGGGCGAGGACGAGGGTCGCAGCGGCCAACTGGGCGACGAGGATGGCGATGCCGGTAACGCCAAGTTCAGCAGGGGAACCGTACACGCCAGCAAGACCAATCAGGGTGCCTTGGATGACGGCTGCGACGATTGCGAAGACTGTAAAGCATAATATAATCAGTGTCGAGATGCTGAAACGACCGAATAGGAATGACAGAGTCCGCTTCTGGATCTGAGGCGCGATAGACGCGGTCATGTGCGTAGCTTGACCATGCAGCTTCGACGTGTCCGAGAAAAACGTAAAGTTAACTTACCCTTCTGTACGAAGCCAAACAACGCGCGATCCTCCTTGAGGCTGAAGTTAACGTCAATCAAACGCGCGCTGGCAAGCAGTTGCAACGTGAAGCCTGAGGTCAAGATAGGGAGGACGCCGAGCTCCGTGAGCGAACCCTTGCTGGCGCCGATGCTACCGCGAACAGAGTAGAGCGGGTCCGGTGTATCGACCGACAGAGTTCCGAATGGCTTGACCTGGGACATCCAGAGATAAAGCAGGAGGGACAGGGACGTGAACATGATCTTCAGGTTGAATGGAACCTGCTCGACACGTCAGACTTGATAAAATAGGCTTTCTACGCTCTTCTCGACGTATGAAGCTACACAAAGACTGCAATAGACATACCTGACGACCCGGCGACGCCACGTCAGGCAAGATAAACGTGAGCGGGCGCACGGCATCCAGTAAACGGACTATACACGCGTTTAAGCCACGTATGTAAATGTACAGAAAATTCAAGAAACCGCACATTTAGCCATGTTTGAGTACGCTTTTCACCAAGGTGCCAGCAGCACAGTGGTCCGGTGGTGTGAACGAGGGGGTAGTGGCCGTCGGGAGCAGAGATTGCGGCTGGCTCCAATTTCCCCCTGGCGCGCGCCATCTGTCCGACCGCGAGCGCGGGGCGCGTCGTGGCACCATCTTTTCCTCCCACCGCCATGATGGATTTCTTGCACATCACAATACGTACCCAGATCCTTATGCTGGCAGCTGGAAATGTCACATATGTATGTAGCATGTGCGGTGCTGCAGCTGAAGAGCTATCTGGACGAGAAATGGTAGAGCTGCGGTCCTAATTCCGATGTCGGGCTGTATGCCCGACCACCGCAATATTTGCACTGGGCGTATGTGTTTTAGCAGAGCATCCCTCCTGCTACTGCGGGTGGCGTAATTCTCGAATGCTTCTGCTTCAGTCTTACCCAGGGCAACCCTTCTTGGCTAGAGCCTTCGGCGGCTTTACCACTATCAAAGAGTAGGT
This sequence comes from Peniophora sp. CONT, assembly GCA_001632445.1. Taxonomy (NCBI): domain Eukaryota; kingdom Fungi; phylum Basidiomycota; class Agaricomycetes; order Russulales; family Peniophoraceae; genus Peniophora; species Peniophora sp. CONT. Next base: position 26,909 of record KV424700.1, on the reverse strand, counting down.
GTTGGTGTACGTCTACGGCGATCAACGACTATGCGCTTTCGGATCTCAAGCTCTCAAGCCCCCCGCCCTGCACACGCAGGTGCACTGGTTGTGCGCGAGTCACTCACCTGTTAACCTTGCGGAAAGCCAGCTCATCTCCAGCCTATCATCGCGCTTCCAATTGTGGGAAATATTCTATTCGCACTTCCGAGGAGATACCGACTGTCACGGTCAACCGCGGGCGTCTTTGCAGCTAATACCTTCGCTACCGCTCGCATACACGGACAGGTCAGCTATGCTGCGCCAATACATTCTGCGTACGTTAGCCAACCACGACCTCTGGAGTCTGACTCCCTTCTAACACCGACACTAGGACGGACGTATACCGCTCAACACAGACGTTCCAGAGAATGGCAAACACGCCCTTGGCCCTCTCATCAATCAACGCCTTACTGTTGGACATGGACTTGCGGCGGAAATGCGATCTGGCAGTATCGGGCATGGACTCCCGCCCATTCTTTCCGCCATGCCTCCGAGTTCACCATCTGTAACCTGAGCAATGCTCTTCAGCTGCTCCAGGACGCCAGGACGACCAACGCCGTTCACATCTGATGCGGTGCTCTACGTACCTTCGGGCGGCGTATTGCTTGTTCTTCGGTGCCGGCCGACTCGGGAAATTAACGTGTGCCTGGCCTGGATCTCCTATCACGGTTGATTGTAGTACTTGCTGCGCTCGGTTCGTATAAAGGTGCTATAGATTGTTCATGCTTGCGACTTCTCCCTTTCCCCTTCCTGTCGTAGCGCCCACGCCCGTTACTTATATCATCCGTATGGCTCCCCATCGGGCGCCTACCGCCTCCTCTAGTAGAGTGCAGGACGGGGACATCACGCTGAAGCTAAGCGGTAAGCTGTCTTACCGGTGAAGCAAATCCTGTAACTAATCTTACGTGTGTGTACAGATATCTCTGTCTCCAAATTGACAGCTGGGGACGGGAAGTACTTCATCGAAGTATCCGTAGGCGAAGCAAAGCAGAAGACCATCTCTAGCAAAGGCAAGGGTGATGTGAACTGGGCGAAGGAGTTCGTTTTGTACGGCATGCTGTATCGTTATCGATCTTTATATGAACTGACTTGAACGGAGTAGTCATTCGCCGAAGGCCAGCTGTGTCCAGTTCAGTGTACAGCGCGTACGCATGATTGGTAGCAACAAGAGCGCGGGTTCATTACAACTTGAGGTTCAAGATCTGTATGATCTGTGGTCGACAACAGGTTTGCGCTGTTCTCTTCTCAGCTGAAATGCACTCTGACTTCCGTTGCTAGGCAATCCGACGAAGGTTTCGAAGACCTTGGACGGAAGCAGGTCAACTCTGGAGTTTCAGCTGCACATCGAGGACGCGAATACGTCGATACGGGATACACTCCGCCATCGCTCGCGGCCTAGCGAGAAGTCTATCCCTAGTCCGGGAATCGAGAAGCTTGACAGGGCGCACAGCGTTGTCACTACTGTCGCCACTACAGCCAAGACTCTAGCCACCAGCGGAGAAGCTGCCATGCAGTTCCTTGAACGCTTCAAAGCCTTTGTCGATATTGTCGACCAGATTGCAGCGGTATGCGCCATCTGTAGCGTATACAATTTGTGTAAACTAAATAGCGAGCTTCTAGGTGCACCCGTATACGCGAATAGCATGGGGTGTAATAGCGACGATCCCCAAAGTTAGCGTCGCTCTTCTATATTTCACACAGGTGTGCGATCTGACGTTGTCATAGATAATGACCGCACAACTCGACCGGGACAAGTCTATAGACCGGCTGTTCAACTCGTTGTTCTCGTTCTACGACATCGTCGAGGATCTTTCACACGAGACCGTCGAAGCGCTCAAAGAACGAAGCGATATCCTTTCACGCATCACTCACCAGACGCTCGAGTGTCACTACTTTATCATCGAGTTCTACAAGACGGAGGGTTTCAGTAAGTCGCTTTACGTCCCCTTTTCAACCCTTGTTCACCAGTCGTTCAGTGAAACGTGCCCTCAAGAATATAACTTCGACCGTCGATGATCAGGTTCACGAATTTGAACTGAACCTGGAAGAGCTGAAGAGCGAGTTTTACGGACGGGTAGCCTCAAACACCAACGTCACAGTCGCACGGATCATGGACAAAGTCAGCAACCTCGGTAAGCTTCGCAATAACTTGTATCGCCTTCCCAGGCTAACTGTTCATAGACGAAGAGTACAATCTGGACGACATGTCGTACGTGCGCGGAGTGCGCTTCGATCCGGACAAGGTCTGCCTCAGCGGCACACGGGAGGAAGTCCTTGAAGCAATCACGTACTGGGTTCACTCAGACGCCAGTCGAGTTCTTTGGTTGACGGGCGGGGCTGGGACTGGGAAGAGCGCCATTGCCCATACCATCGCGGCGCGCTTCTCGTTCTTGCAGCGGCTGGGGTCATCATTCTTCTTCGCGCGCGGCCAAGCTGGCCATGAGCCGCAGGGCCTCTTCTCCACCTTCGCTCGCGATCTCGCCGACCTTGACCCAGAGTTTCGGCAAGAGTTAGCTAGCATAGTACGCAAGGATCGCGCCTTGCGCACCACAAGTGTGCGTTCATCTCTGCCATTCTCTGCTGTCCATTAGACTAAAATCCCGTCAGAATGTGCTTGCTCAGTTTGAGAACTTCCTCGTGAAGCCCAGCGTTAGGTTTACGATGCCAGGTCCTGTTATTTTCGTCATTGATGCTCTGGACGAGTGCGGTGACACCAAGTCTCGCCGAGTGCTCCTGGATATCCTGTCTTCGCGGTTAAAGGACCTTCCTCCTAACTTTCGCTTCATCGTTACATCCAGAGATGAGGCGGATATTCATGCGAGCCTGTCAAAGAGCGCATCTATTGAGACCCGACGCATGGGCGACATTCCGCGTTCCTGCACCGAGCGCGACATCCACGCCTTCCTTTCCCAGCGACTTGAAGGTCTTGATGTCGATCTCAGCCTTCTAACGGCCAAGTCCGAGTTCATCTTCCAGTGGGCATACGTTGCTGCAGAATACATCGCGGAGGATCAGCCTGGCTCGTCCTGGGAAGAGCGTTACGACACTGTACTGAACTCGGGATCCATCGGAGACGAAGGTCCGCTCGACTCCTTGTATCGAGAAGTTCTTGAGCAACTTTTCTTACCGAGCGCGAACGCTCTTGCGCTTGCACGTTTTAGCACGACGATGGCGTTAGTCCTCAGCGCACTCACCCCTCTTTCAGTCGAGTCGTTATCCGTCCTTCTTCCTCATCAACCGCCTTCATCACCATTACGGCCAGACCTTCCCAAACCATTCGACCCTATGACCATCGTCAAGTTCATGGGCTCTCTACTCAGCGGAGTATCGAGTCGCACAACCCCAATCAAGATGCTCCACGCCTCTTTCGCCGACTTTCTCCTTTCGTCGGAGCGTTCTGGTCGGTTCTTTGTCGACTTGAGATCTGCGGACCGTGACGTTGCTCTTGCGTGCCTTTCTCTTATGAAGCAGCAGCTACGCTTCAATATATGCGGATTGGCCACTTCCTATCTACCCAATGACCGTGTGTCCGATCTCCCCGCAATGATCGAGCGCAACATCCCCGCTTCTTTATCTTATGCTTCCTTGTACTGGGCCAGCCATCTTTCGGATACGCCACCAGAACCCTTGGTGTACGACGCTATACTGGAGTTTCTCAGTGACAGACTACTCTTTTGGCTTGAGGTCGTGAGTTTGCTCGGTGCTATCAGAGATCTACCGGCTGTTATCACGTCATTGCTGGCATGGGCACAGGTGCGTTTTGCCCTCATGCTCTACAGATAAGATGTTAACCGTCTCCCAGGATGCCCGCCCCGAGAAGAACGATCCTGTCAGTGCAATAGCAACAGATTTGCAGCTTTATCTACCCAAGTACGGGGCAGTTATCGCCCGCTCTACGCCGCACATCTACCTGTCTTTACCTTTCCTTCCGGAGCGCTCCGACATCTCTACACTCTATCTCCCACACCTACGCAGCGCTCTGCGTGTAGCCTCACAGCGCACTTCGGAATGGCCCCTCGAACACGGTGTGTTTAGCGGACATACAGAAGAGGTTTGGAGTGTCGCAGTCTCACCCAACTGCGCACGTCTGGCATCCGGCAGCGAGGACGGCACGATCCGATATTGGGATGTAGCCACTGGCACTCTCGTCGTTGAGCCCATCATCGCGCACGGTGGCGAGCCCGTCAACCAAGTACTCTTCTCGCCAAACGGACACCTCATCGCATCCGCCGGCAATGATGGTACTATTCGCTTATTCGATACTACAACATGCGAACAAGTTGGTGAGCCGCTGAGGGGCCATACTGGAGTTGTAATTTGCCTTTCCTTCTCTCCGGATGGACGTCTGCTGGCGTCGGGGGGTTATGACGAGGCTGTGATCATCTGGGACATCGCAGAGCGCAAGCGCATCTACGCGCCAATCCATCCTCATACCATGGCTATCTCTTGTCTCGCGTTCTCCGCCGATGGGTCTTTCTTAGTCTCAGGCAGCTACGATGGCACAGTCGCATTTCATCTGAGCGTCAACGGGCAACCGATGCGCCAGCCCTTACAAGCTTATGGCAATATGCCGGTCTCATGCATTGCGATGTCGCCCGATGGGTTACAGATGGCGACGGGTGCTTACGACGATAAGATTTTGCTGTGGGATACTACGCACTGGGCTTGCGTCGGCTCGTGAGTTCTGAAAGTTTGTGCTGCACTCCAAATTCTGACAAAGCATAACGTTGCCAGGCCATCACGATCACAAAACGACTTTGTATGCAGTGCCATAGCGTTTTCTCCTGACAGCAAGTACCTCGCCTTCAACTCCCACCACGAGTCCTTCACTATCTGCGACGCTATGACTTGCTGTACTGTGGGTGGCCCGATGCGAGGGCATGATGTAAGCCCTTATTTCGATGGCGTCTCTGTGATCCATGCTCATCGTGTCGTTCTTTTAGAGCCACGTTTGCAGCATCGCCTTCTTCCGCGACGGTGCCCGCATTGTCTCTGCATCCTCGGACCACGCAGTCCGCCTTTGGAACATACCCGACCCAACTTCCAAGCCTACTTTGCCTGCTTCAAGCGTGCACTCGGCATCGGTCAACGCTGTAGCATGGTCACCTGATGGCGAGCGCATAGTTACAGGCTCGCATGATGAAACCGTGCGCCTATGGAACGTCAGTACTGGCAAAGCTTTGGGAGCTCCTAGAAAGGGACACACAAAGACCATCATGTGTGTCGCGTACTCTCCAGATGGTCGGTTTCTGGCTTCCGGCGCGTATGACAACACAATCCGAATCTTCTCCGTCGAGGGTCCGTCATCGTTGTCCAAGGTGCTGAGGGGGCACACCGGAAGTGTGAACGGTGTAGCCTTTGATTCAACCTCGAAGCTGCTTGTCTCGGCCTCCGACGACGGCACCGTTCGTATCTGGGAAGTTGCGAGCGGGAGATTAGTCAGACGACTATTTCGCGGACATAAACCCCTCACATCTGTTAGGATCGCCCTCGATGTGCAGATCATAGCGTCTGCCGGTCAGGACTGTGTGGTCCGTCTTTGGGATCTCAACACGGGAGAGCCCGTCGGAGAACCGCTGAAAGGGCCAGAGAGCGTCATCCAAGCGTTGTCTTTCCTAAACGACGGCAGTCTACTGGTTTCTGGACACGCGGATGGATCCATCGTCGTCTGGGACGTGGAGAGACGACAGATGCTTGGAAAGCCTGTCCCTATCCACTCATTGGGGCTGATGGCCGTTGCGATCTCACCGGATGGCGAGCACATCGTGTCCAGCTCCTGGGACCGAGGAGTTCGAATGACCGCGGTTGACCGTCTAGGCGGGAACCATGCTCCCGGCCCTTGGCTTGAGGGCCACGATCATGCAGTATTCTCACTAGCGTTCAGCCCCAAGGGGCGCACTGTCGCAACGGCAAGGTACCTTTCGAATGTTTCCGTAGTGGTATCTTAAACTGACTTCTATGTGACAGCTATGACCGGACCGTGCGCCTGTGGGATACGACCGTGGTAGCACGGAAGATGCCAGCTTTCAGTCTCTGCGACGATAGTCCACTTTCACCGTCTGCCTCTGTGCCCTTCTCATCTAGACCTGAACACGCACTCGCCCATCCCGACCTCTTCTTCCCTTCGAGCACGGACACCTCCGATCGGCGCGACGAGGTGAAGCTCACAGAAGAAGGCTGGGTCGTCGGACCCAATGATACCTTGCTTCTCTGGGTGCCGCCGGAGCTTCGTGTCGGATTGTGGACGCCGCGAACGATTGGTATTCTGGGGGAAGCACCAACCATGCTTGACCTTAGTAGCTTCGCGCATGGTACGCGCTGGATCGATTGCTGGTTTGCATCTCAGTGAATCTATGTTTACAATTCATCTTGGACGATGAACATTTAGTTGCTACTTATGCTATGTTATGAATACTCTGAACACCATCACCGTCTGTACCATACATGACTGCCTGTTTCGCCTGATTCTGACTACTTGTTATGCCTGTTGCTTGTTCTTGATGCCCACCCTGCGATGCTTTGTTTACAAGTCACGCCTGTTTACATACAGTGGAGCCAAGTCGTCTACGCCCAACTTGCCAATTTCAAGAACGTCGGAAGCCCATGGGTATAGTGAATTACAGGTCAGGTAAACGAATGCGTGATATACAGGAAGTGTGTAAGACAAACAAGACAGTCTATGGAGCTATAACAGAGCGACGAGAGCGACGAGAAGAGGAGCTAGGAATCGTGTGTAGTAGTAGAGTCGTGATACGCTCCGGTAGCCAGAGTCTGTACGGAAGATGTCCATATGAAGGAAAGTCCATTGGGGCACTTGCTCTCGATGTCCTTAAGCCGGCCCTGTCGCTGGCGCCGGAGTAGCAGCAGCGGCACCATCGGTGGGACCTGTGCATGGCGCTGTGGGTGTGACACTGAATATGCCATTGTACTCGTCTGAAGCGCATACGTCAGCTGTGACCTTCGGTATTGAGTATCTGACGTACCTGGGTATGTGCAGCCGGCGACAGGTGTAATACCACCAGCAGTGTCCTTCGTGTCGAACCAACCCTTAACAGCGCTCGTGATGGACGCAGGAGCAGCCGTGAACGTTGGAACGGGCAATGTGGTGACAGCCGCAGTGGCAGTGTAGGTTGGAAGTAGCGTCATCGGCACGCCAATGCCACTCAAGCTGGGCGGGAACGCGAACGAGCTGCTTGAGGCGGCGGCGATGGTTGACGTTGTTGCGCCAGTTTGCCACGGCTGATACGTCTCGTTCCAGACGTTGGGAGCCGAACCGAGTGAAGCGCAGACGCCCTCGAAGCCACGAGGATCCTTTGGAATCCAGCCCTCGCGAAGGCCAAGCTGCCGAGTTGTCTTATCAGGAACAAGCAACCAGTTATACGAACACTGCCTACCTGATAGCTCCACAAGGGAGCCTCAATCTCGCCGCTTGAAGCCTCTCCAATCTGCCAGTCCACGTTAGATACCCCGTAGTTATACTTAGAGAGAGCTTCAAACCTTCCATGTCCAGAAGAACCAGTCGTTGAAAGCAGAGTACTCAGCGGTTATGAAGTTAGTAAGTCCTTGCTTCATCGTATCATTGTAGTTCTTGTAGTCGTTGTACTCTGGACACTGCAAGGTAACTGTGAGCTACTTGACCTCAAAAGGATGAGCGAGGGCATACTTGAGGATTCGTGGAGTTGGTGCCAACGCCCCGAACATACGTCCCGCAATCGTTGAACGTATCTGAGGAAGGGTTACTATCCGCCTCACTGAGAATTGATCGCTCTGGAGATTACGCACCAGAGAACTCTCCCGTGATAGTCACGCCGAAATTCTGGCGACTGGTGTTGGTCTGAGGGCCCCAACTGTCGCATGCCTCCTTGGGCCAGATGCCGCCGGCAAGCCCATTCTCGGATGGCACGTTGATGGGGTCAGTCAGCACCGCCCCGAAACCGAGATAAGGATGCTGGTCCAGAATTATGCGGTCGGAGCCAGCCAAGAAGCCCTCCCAAACTTTGAGCCCTTGGAAGCCGTCGTGAATCGCGATGTACTGGAGAACGTGAGTTGAACATGGCGTAAAAGGGCTTGTCATGAGTACGAGTGCGCACCGGTCCGTTGCCTGCACCGTGGCCTGTTATATTGCGAATCATATCGTGAGCCTCGAGATAGAAGGACGTGATCTGCTCGAATCCAATAACACCGACGAGGGCCTCATTGACGATGCCAAAGACTGGGATGAGGTCGCGGTACTCTGGCTGAGAGATGAACTCCGTGAAGACGCGAATGTAGTAAAGAGCGCGTTGTGCATTGGCGAGACCCATGTTCCCGTTCATGAAGTTCACTGGAGACAACCTAGGTCATGAGGTGAGAAGATACTCCACTCGTCAGTCACGAAACTTGCCTTCCGGAATGGTTTAGACCTAGGGAAGTTTGAGCACTGAGGCGTAAGAGAGCGATGCTAACAGGCATACTACGCACCATTCTGTGAACCGGGGAGTGCATGGAAGTCGAGCAGGACACGAAGGCCATATTTGCGGGCCCACTTAAGGATCTGAAGGAAGTACTGCCAGGAAGTTCCTTCGAGGAAGGTCTCGCCGTCGTAAGTCTCGATAGCCCAGAAGCCAATGGGAACGCGAATCCAGTTCAGGCCAGCACCTGCTATCTCGGCAATGTCCGGCTCCGTCTGCAGTCACAAGTCTAAGTCAGTACTTGCGAGCTTGCCGGACGAAGGTAAAGTTGCGCACGATGAAGGTCTTGTAGTGATCTTCCAGCTGACCGATCCCGCCGTTTGCGGTGTCCAGGCGCATATCCTGGCTTAGGCTGAACTCGTCTGTGGAATTGGGGTACCGTTGGAACAAGCCCGGTGTAATGAATGGCTCCAGCACGAAGAGACCGCCGAGGTTGACGCCGTAGATGCGGTCATTGACGAAATCCCAGCTAGTGTTGAGCGGAGGCGTCCAGCTATTGGGACGCGCATCATTGTTGAAAGGGTCCTTAGGGTCGTCGATCCAGTAACCACCGAACTCGTTGATGTACGTGAATGTCGTGCCGTTCGACGCCGTGATCACGGAGCCGTTCCCTCCGGTCTACGCGTGGCGTGAGTTCGAAGGCACATATGGTAGCGCGGACAAAACGCACCGTGGCTCCACGAGCACCAGATCCACCCGTTCCCCCGCCAGAAGAGCCGGAGGCAGAAGAAGAATCGCTGCTCCCATTCTTGTGTAGTAGGACTGTTTTTGTTTCCGGGTAACAGTGGGCAACGGGGCGGAGCCCGGGCCGGGCTCTGCCGCGAGGCGGGCGGGTAACGCCCGCCAAAGTACACCCGTTCAGGCAGTATGCCTCCGCGGACGACGTCAGTCAAGCGCGCTCGCTCGTTCGACCTCCTTTCCGCTCGAAAAGGTGTGGCGGGGGCCAATTCCTGGGCTCGGCTCGGTGATTGCCGAGAAGCCCGCTCTCTGCCTGCTCGCATTGTGCGCCTACCAGTACCGCTCTACGAGATGAAGGGGCTCGCTCTAGGTACCCTATGCCGCGTACCTGCATCAGCTGTGCGAGAAACGGCTTCGCGCGGGCGCGCCCGCGCGACATTTCATTTTATCGGATAGTTACCATGTAATAGGAGATCGTGCACTCGATAATGGGAGAACTGGTGCAAATCTGAGCGTAAAAATTGAATGATACCATGCAAACATAAGCCTAGAGTCTATTCTGCACGCACGAGAGTCCCTGCAGCGATATGTACGAGCATAGAGGACGAAGAGCTCACCGCCCGGGCCAAGAGAGGCCGCGTGTTTGCCACGCGCTCGGCACGCCGGCTGCCGCATTGGGCAGCCATATAGCACCGAAAATATATTGGACCGGTAACGTTGCCAGCTTCTTTGCTTCCGTTACCCGTCCGTTACCGAGACACTGAAACGGTACGTTCTATATTCTGTGTACGACCAGGAGCTCGACGGGCACGACGACTGCTACAACAATGACGATGATAGCAATCAATGAAGCTAAACCAATCCAAAGCAAGCGATGTCTGGCTGGCCTGGCGGCACGCGGAGTCATCATTGGCTCAGACTCATCCTTAACAGGAGCAATGACAGGCGATGAGGGGTCCGGAGTCTGGGGCTGAGGGGGGGCCAGAGGCTCAGAGAGCGCCTGCGTAGAGTCGGAACGCTTGCCTGATAGCCAACTAGGCATTGCGGACAAGACTCGCTAGCTCAAGCGCCGTCGAGGGGGGCGATAGGAGCAAAACCAACCCAGTTCAACCGCCAGTTCACATATAGGCTGGGAGAGGGAAGGTCGGCATCGTGTGCCCGCAGAAGCCAGGTAAATTTCTGGTTCGGTAGGCTCGTGTGAGGGACGCGATAAGAGAGTGCGTCCGGCGCTGCGCTGACCCTGCGGCTTGTTTAGCCGTTGAATGCGAGTAGCAAGACGCGCGCCATGGGTAACGAAACCTTTCATTCAGCTACACCGTTAGAACGCAGGCAGCATCCATGGAGTACCTGCTTATGTCAGGCTTCCGAACAGCACGTACACGAGTCAATAAAGCGTTTGCATTCGCTGGCGAGAACTGATACCCAGGCGGAGTGATCAACCGGGTGGTGGTTCAAGATCAATCGCGGAGGGTATCGCCGTGCGCCCAGGCGTGCCGGCGGCGCAAGACGGACTTCTACGTCACATTAGACGTCGATCCACGCTCTATAATTGGGACCCACAAGTAGACAAGGACCCAGATGTTCGGATGCACATTTAATAGTGGGAATTATATGCGGTGTTAACGTAGTACAGTCGGTGTATGGAGGCTTCTTCTGACCCCTGAGCGGCGCGCTACAACAGTTGAGGGGTACTCATTGGGCCAGACTCTAACGCGCATCCACCATTGGTCAAGCCACCTTCCGGGAAATCCCCGTACTCCCAATTGAAGCAGTCCTTCAAAAGCGTTAACTATATAGTCGGCCGAACAGAAGAAGACAACGCACAACGCAGTCTTCTTCCGAGATGGGCAAAGGAACCTCGCGTCCCATCTCAACCGCCGGTAGCCATGGCTCCGCCAGTATCGTGTCCACCACAGCATTGATACTATGGTGTGTGACGCCGACTGACCACGACAAGTTCGCAACTGTGTCGTAGAGGAGCGTCTGCCCGAGGTGGCAGCTAATGGTGACAGTAAGTACGCGTTTATGGGAAGGACTATTTATAGTAGTCACTCACCGGCTCTCAAGAGCATACCCAGCGACGCCACATGTCGAAGTAGAGCCCGTGCATACGCCCATAGCAATAGGATCCCCGGTGTTGTAGACGTGTGTTATGTGATTGAGGGAGGGCTGAGTAGCAATGTGAGCAAGTGCACCGGAAGAATACGCGGCTGGCATACCGGCGTTGGCAGATGTAGTCTATGAGCAGCCATGCGTTCTCCTGGGGCTTCGAAGGCTACAACCGGAGTACCGAACGTAGATCCAAGAAGTGACGCCAGCGATCCACCCAGACTATGCCCGATGACTATCTGATGTGGTCAGACACGCACCACGGAAGTAGAAAGGTACATACGCCATATATTAGCGTCAGGATACATGTAGGTCAAGTTGTTATAAAGATTCGTTCCAATGGGGTAGAAGAGACTGTCGTCTACTAAGGCGTTCTCGAGACAAGTCTGATCGCACCGCTGCTGTCCTCTGTAACAGCCGCACACCGTAGACCAGGACCAGTCTACGCGTGCACAGCAGCAGCTGAATAGGAGATTGTCGTTCAGCTTGTCCTTCTTCGAGGTAGGGCCGCCTGACACGATCGGAACCGAGGTGCCCTTGATTGAAAGTACTACAGTCGTATTATCTGGGGAAGCAAATACATATCCGCGAAAGCCGTCGTCGTCTGGCTCCCATCCTACAGGGTAGCTCTGTCGTGAGTGTCAGTTAAGGTTGACGGGAAGAGATAGCATCGCGCACAGAGTTCCAACCTGCACCCAAGTCATACCAGCCTTTATTTCCAGGCTCATAATATGCATTGGAAGTCATCTTTGCCAATGTGAGTAGCGTCTCGCGGCTCTCCACATTCGGTCCCTGTACTTCATGTTCCAGCCATCCAATCTCAGCGGGGCGCATGCGGTCGCGCAAACTCTTCCTCGCAGACTGATATGCATGGAAAGAAGCCGGTCTAGCAGTATTGACAGTTCGTGTTTGAGCTTTGAATGTCTCCACGAAGCCACGACTAGACGGTGCTATGTCTTGAAATGCGATGTTTCCGGCAGATGTTGATGCGTGCAAGTGGCGCAGCTGAAAGCTAATCTCCGCCGGAGAGCCCTGTACATCAGACGTAGATGCGTTCTCGAGCCACGAAGAGACCAGATCAATGAGAAGAAGAGGCAATTGGGCTAGCGCGCGCATGGAGGCTCAGTGGTGGCAGAAGGCAAGGAGTGCATCCGCGTTGGGACGCGTCGCGTCGCGAAGCGTGTGGCCGTGCATGGCCACCCACATACGTAAACACTTACAAAGCGAGAGCATCCGCATCAGGCTCGCGCGCGGCTTGTTTCGCTTCCAACGTTCACGACCGCCAGTCTTGGCCTCGTCGTAAAGTTGAATTGAGCACAAACCGCGCTAGTGGCGCTTCGTATCGTACAAAGCATGCGCTGATGGATCCCAGGCTTTGAATAACCGTTCCTTTTGCCAAAAACGACCGCTGTCGGGCCCCGGTGCTACGTAGAATTCATCACAACGTCGGTCCTCCTCACGACCAAGTATCCTTCGGACCCTCAGTACACACTGGCGCTGGCGCCAATCTGAATAGCACCCTACGTCACCGTGGATAGGTTCCGCAAGTCTGGAGTCTTTGTCGTCTTCTTTTTTCGTCGACAGTACGCAGCAGTCTTGATAGTACTCGCGGTCTTACCTGCTCACAATCACAATGGACGCAGATGGACACTTCTCGCTTTCGCGCATGTACTCAGGGGAAGATACGCCTCTATCTGATCTGGCGCTCATCGTCAGATACTGTACATGGAGCAGTGGCCACCGTGAACATGCGCGCTCAACATTGTTGCTGATGCAAGGACCGCCTCGCGATCCTACAACACGGTTGATATCTGCTCACAGCTACACTCTGAAACATTGTATACATATACGATTCAGCGTCCAGATATATGCAGCGTGATACCCCTACGGGTCTCAGATCGAGCCGACTGCTTTCATTAACGCTTACATCCTTTGTACGACGAGGAACCGCCGGTGCTTATCAACGATGCCGAACGTCGGATGCATTTATGTATGCACTTGTGTGAGAAGCACTAAGCCTGGGCACGACCTTCAATAGAAGATCTACGTGGTGGCCCTGTCCGGATTGATATCATTCCTTAGGCGAGGGAAAGCCGTCCCAATGCGGACATAATCAGACATAATCCAGGTGCTCAGCCCAAGGATCTCAGATAGCATCTCGCCATGGCAGCACCGCGGAGATGGGCGCTAATTAGGTCAGGGCGTACTTATAAACACTTGTGGATGCTCGCTTCGCTCGCGTCGCCCTCTCCCCACATGCTCATATGTCATCGTTATCGGCGGACGACGCCGCGACCTTGCACAGCATAGGCGTCGACGCGATCCAAAGTTTCGTTGCATTGTTCGTTGAAGCGGTACTATATAGTGCGTACTCGCTTACCTCATCCCCTTCGATGCTTACTGACTCAGTCATCAGCGGTGTATATAGTTCTTGTTCTCGTTGCGGGAAGGATTCTTTTGTGAGTCATCTGCGTCCCGAGCGGAAGCTAGAAGCTTTATTGATCTGCCTATAGGCGACGCAATGGCAATTGGAAGTCGGTGGTCGCGTTCGGCATTCTTTTCACCATGCTCCTACTGGACACTACCTTCGTTGTCATCGACGTGAATAACGCCATTCGCGAAATTACCATGACGATCATGTCAGACTCTGCAATCTCCCTCACCGATCGGTACAACAATATCGTGCTACCTTGGCCAGTGGAAAGTGCTGTCTATGCTTTCATGGTATGTCTCGCAGTATCCATCGTCTAACGCAGTAAGGCTAACAAGCTCGCGTCGCTCTCGGATAGTCCAATCTAGGAGACGCCATCATCAGTACGCGCAAGCATCGGCAAGCTGTGTTGGTTAACCGCTAAATCTCCATATCATAGTTTGGCGCGTCCATGTCTTCTGGAATGAACCGGGAGAGCGATGGGTGATCATCTTCCCACTTGTATCTTTTCTGGGCTCCATTGGTGGGCATCTCAATATCGTTCAGATGCCTGCATAAACCCTAATTGCATGCCTCAGTTACCTCTGTTCTTCTGGCTTATTGCGTCGCGGAGCTCAATGCCGATCCACTCGTCCCACTCGGTGATATCCTGAACCCTCCTTTCTGCAGACACTCGCAGCTGGCATCTTACATCACTGCGCTGATCACCACTGCTGTGGCGACCCTCATGATCGGCTATAAAACTTGGTGAGTGGTTTGCGTTGCTGCGACGAAGGTCTGGTTTGTTCTTATCGTTACGCTCAGGATATATAGGAAAGAGGTCGGCGCCTACTTGCGCTCATCTTCGTCCTCTAGAACTAGAATCGAGAAGACAATGATCATACTCACCGAGTCAGGCTTTCTCTACTTCCTCTTCTTTGTGAGTATCGATTCTAGGCCGTGATTCAGGCCGTCTGACGTCTCCGAATAGCTTTCAGCAGTAGTGGCTGACATCGGCGACTTGCCATCGCGAGAAACCAGCACCCCTCAGCTCGCGTTCGCATCCAATATCTGGACCTATATGACGAGTCATATTCTCGGAATATATCCGGCCCTCATCGTAATTCTCGTGCACACTCAGCGCTCATACATATCGGGGAACGACTTCACCCTCTCGACCATCTATTTCTCTGGCGAGTCTGATCAGGCGAAAGGTGAAAGCGACGCTTCCCATGCAGGGCGCCTAAAACATACCGTCCCAGCGCACGAACACGAGGCTAGAGCCGGCCACTTCCTCGATATACATGTGCCCGAATTGCACTGCGGCGCACACCAGAGTTCGGCCCGCGACGGCGAGCTGACGACTCAGTTTACTGTGGATATCGATACGCCTGTTTCTAAGGAGTCCTATAGTTGTCCTGGTGAATAATTTGTCTGACTTGCGCCTGAGGATGTCACCAACATACATGTACTGCATCCCTCGTATCGCCCGTCTTTGGGGTAATTTGTACACTATTTTTCTTGGTCGTCATTGAGGATGAACAGTCTGTTGAGTGAAAGGGTATATACGCGCGGCGTAGGGAATACTGGTAGTACGTGTGTAAGATACAGTCGTACGATCCTGTTCAGTGCATGCGAAGATGCTAGTCGTCATAGTATACAAAGAAGGCCAGACGTAACAGTAAGACAGGACGGAGAGCGGGTACATAGCCAATAGTCGATGAGCATATCAAAGAGCAAGGAAGAGATAGCAGTGCGACAAGCAACAACACTAATGAGACCAAAGACACTATGACCTTCCGTGACTTAGCTGAGTTTCACAAAGTCGCTGACGGCGGCAAGCCCAGTATCCCATCGTGTACGATCTTCTGCGTTGACCGCGGTGATATATACGCGGATGGACACGCCCTCGCGCGCCCTGATCTCAATGAGCTCGCGCACGGCCTGGACGGCTGTCCTTGCACTTAAGACGCTCAGCGACATGCTATTGGCCGGCATATGCGCGAGCGTCAACGTGCGAAGTGCCGGAAGTAGGAACGTGGATGGCGGACGTCTGGCGTCTAGTGCTTCTGGATTGTCGTCCACGAGAGCGCCAACAAGCTCGACAGCCGTAGACGCTGCGCCCGGTGCGATAACACGGAGATGTGACAATTGTCGCGCTTGGCTGAAGGGCACGGACCACAACGTGGCATCCCAGCAAGCAGAGCCCGGATGTGGGCCGTCGTCATGGGTGTGCCCGAAGTTCTTTACATGCGGCTCGAGGCGCAGGGATAGAATGCACGCTGTCTCGAGCGCGAGGACCGGTAGTAAGAGGTTGTAAACTGCGTATTGGGGTATGCGTTCATATCCAAGATCGTAGACGCCGGTTACGTCGGCGCGCACATTTGACGGGTGATCCTGCGAGATCCTGAAATCCGGCACACCGTCGATCACGGTCTCGTATTGCCATGCGTGTACGCTTAGTTGGGCACTGGAGTCTTCGTCGTCGGTACGTCTGGGAGCGGCGTATGAGACAGCGAGTGTTCGGGTGGGTGCCGCAGAGATAGTGTTGCCCCAAATGAGATCGACCAGGCCGATGCGCCTGTCCAGATCGAGGACATGTGGCGAATATTCTCCGCGATAGGATGCATCATATAGGATAGTCACGAAAGGGGGGAACTCCAGTCCCTTCAGAACGAACGCGCAATAGTTCGCTGGGCCGGAGAGCGCGAGGTCTTCTAGGTGGTTGAGAGTGATGGAGGGGGACGCTGGCAAGGGCTCCTTCAGAGTGAGACCGCACGGTATGCGTAGGATCTCTATCGTCGGTGCCAGGGCATTTATGACGCGCAAGATGCCTTTGGGAGAGGGTTCGGTTTGGACATGTTGCACAGAGAAGACCGTGACGTTTGACCATAGTTCTGCGGGGAGTACGAGTCGGTCGACCGAAGGCAGGTACAACCGAGAGAGACGAGGTGCTTCCGGCGAGAATGCGCTCAGAGGGAAGACATCTTCGCCAGACATCCTCAGCTCCTCCAGCACGGGCGCGACATAGTTCTCCAGAACGTCTGAGATCACGGCGCTCATATCCACGCAAGATATACGCCGCACGCGGTGTATGTTCTTCGACAGCAACTGGTAAACAGCGCCATCGTCGAGCTTCCGCGGTTGCAATGACACCACGTCCAGATAAGCCGAAGCCGGCTCTCGCGCTAGCAGCTCTTCGACGTCTTCTAAAGACAAGTCGACCTCGATAACATTAGAGCCGCTTCGAGAGAGCGATCGCGTTCGGCCACGCGGCTTGTGTGGCTTGATTTTGGGCTTCTCGTCCACAGCGTCGCCAATCTGAGTGCTTGAGCCGCTGGCAGACGCGTTCCGGACCAGCTTACGCCCGCGCTTTGGGGTCGGCGCGGGTGTCAAGGTAAGTTCTATCTCCGGAGTAACGGGGCGCTTTCGCGAGGATCGAGACGGTGCGACCGAGCTCTGACTGGCCATCTCGATATCGCGGGCAGCTGAAGAAACTATGAATAGGGATATCAGAAAATGAGCGGAGAGAAGAGACATCGCTGTGAAGAATGCGACTTACAGCCAGTGGATTCCGCTGCTTGAATGAAGTCAATCATATCCGTGCGACTCTTCATGGTTATACTGGTAGGAGCACCAGCGTCGCGGATGACTGCGCGTAGCGTGCTAGGTGTGAGCTCTTCCCAAGGGAATGGAAACCCAGAACCAGCCGCTGAAGATGCCACTGAAGCGCCGTCGTCCAACTGAGCGCGGGCCACAGATACTAAGCGAAGTCGGACTTCAGCGACACTACTTTAGATGAGTTCGCAAATGAACTGACGGCCATTGGCTTGCACAGATTGAATAAATGCAACTACGCCTTCCCGGGTCCGAGGTGCTGCCTTGGTGCTGACGCCGAGGTCGCGAACAACCAAACGTAGGGTTTCGGCCCTGACTGCATCCCATGTGAAGTGAGAAGGAGCGTCTCCATTGCTAGCTTAAATTCGCAACTTAGATCTCTCAATGGGTTCAAGCACACGGTAGGGCCACAAACCTCGAGCGCGGCTTCTAGATCTACTCTTTTTGCGGCGAGAAGACATGTAGGAGATTCGAGATCAGGATCAAATACAGTGGTATTCGGCGTTTAAAGGTCGTGAGCAGTCAAGTCAACCAAGTGTAGTAGTGTGGCGAGACTCGGAGCACCGGGACGATAGCGTGCTGGCCGAGATGATGGCCGTTCAGGTCAAGACGAACCACCGACACGAGGCTCTTGTTGACCGGTCGACATGACAACACGAGCTTGAGTCAACCACGTGTTGCTAATGATTAGCGCCCATCAACATGGACCCCGGCCAGTCGCCCGTACCCTACCATACAAAACACATATCGATACCCAAGACCCTATAGATACACAAAAGCTATGGATACATTCAAACAGCCGCAAAGAGACGCTTAGTGTAAGAGTTGAGGCCATGGACACCACCCTCGACCTGCGCGCTCGCCGTACGAAGCTCGAAGCGGACCTCGCCCGCCTTGACACCCGCCTGCAGTCCCTTCACATCCTGCACACCGATATCCTGGAACGAGTGCTGCACGCCAGCGTAAAGGTACGGCAAGAAATCCTTGACCGATCCCTTGTCCTGCACATCGCCGGACACGCCCTGCGCGACCTTAACGGCCGACGCCTCGCTGAAGTAGCGCGCAGTTGCAGCGTTCTCGACGACGTGGTCGGATGCCTGCGAGGTGCTCTTCGATACAGCGTACTTGCCCTTACCCGTCGTCGCCTTCTGGTCGGCGGGTTTACCAGGCTTGCCCTGCTCCATCGCCTCCAACGAGCCCATGCCGCGGTACGCCTTGACGCGCTTGCCCTCGTGGTAGAAGTACTCGCCCGGCGCCTCGGTCGTGCCAGCGATAAGACCTCCCATCATGACCGCGCCAGCACCGAGAGCGAGCGCCTTGACGATGTGGCCGACGTTGCTGATGCCACCATCGGCGATAACGGGTACACCAAAGCGACTGGCGAACTCTGCGACAGCATAGACAGCGGTCGCCTGAGGACGGCCGACAGCCATGACCTCCTGCGTGATACAGATTGAGCCAGAGCCCATGCCAATACGGAGGCCGTCCGCGCCAGCGGCGATAAGGCTCGCAGCCTGCTCGCGGGTAACCACGTTGCCGGCGATGACCTCGACATGCGGGTACGACGACTTGACGTGCTTGATCATCTCGATCTGGAAGACGGAGTTGCCCTGCGACGAGTCGAGGATGACGATATCGAGCCCAGCGTCGACAAGCAGCGCGAGGCGCGCCTTGTCGTGCTCGCGCGTGCCGATGGCGGCAGCGGCGTACAGTTGCTTCTTCTCCGTCTTGCTCGCGAGCGGGTAAGTCTGGTTCTTGAGCAAGTCGGAGCGCGCGACAAGAGAGCGAAGGCGGCCCTCTCCGTCGACGATGGGGAGCTTGCCGACCTTGGAAGTACGGAGAAGCTCGTTTGCAGCGGTGAGTTTAGCGCCTTCAGACGATCCGGAGAGTGAGTCGGCGTTGAGGACAGTCATGGCCTCGACGGGCGTCATAACCTCGCGCAAATGGACGTCGTGGGCGGCAAACTGGATGTCGCGCGCAGTCACGATGCCGAGAAGCTTTCCGCCGAGAGCGCCCGTGTCTGGGAAAGGTCATTAGCTCGCAGTTCGGAGAAAGTGAGGGGCAGGCATGAATCAAGTCAGAGAAATTCGCAGTATGTTTCTCCCCAAATCACACGCAGAGCGCGTTGGTACGGTAGAACGAAGGTTGAATTAGAATCATCATATGGAGCCGCCGCGCGATGTACACGCATATCCTTAGCTCAAGCAGCAATCCGGCGGATCTAGTACGTATACCCGCATGGCTATTCCGCAGTCCCAGCAGGCGCAAGCAAGAAAGCAGGCATCGACACGCACAAAACGCACGGCTGACACGAGGATAAAATAGACTCACCAGTTACGGGGATACCGCAGAATCCCAAGCGCGCCTTGATCTCGAGGACATCGTCGACAACAGCATCGGGCCCGAGGCAGACAGGGTCGGAGATGAAACCATTCTCGTGGCGCTTGACGGCACGAACCATGGCGGCTTGTGACTCAGGCGACTGGTTGTGATGGATTACACCAATACCGCCGAGGAGCTGTCCTCACGACTCAGCATGCGCTTAGCACGATGCGAGCCAACGCTACGCACCGCCATTGCAATGGCCATGTTCGTCTCGGTGACGGTGTCCATGGGGCTGCTCATGAACGGCGTCTTGAGCACAACGTTGCGCGTGATATGGCTCTCCGTCGATACAACATGGGCGGGGAAGTCGATTTTGCCAGGAAGAAGCAGGAAATCGTTGTAGGTCAGACCTCCGTGGACCGTGCTGTCCATGAGCTGCTGCACGGAAAGGCCATCGCGAGTTTTGTATTGCGAGAGGACCTCGAGGGCAGACTCAGGAGATAAAAAGCTAGACGAGCCGCTGCCGTTGACTTGGGTCGTAGAAGAAGGCATTATGTTTCAAAGCAAGTAGAGCAGGAGCAGGTGCACAGAGAATGTAGAACGAAGACCCTTCGACGAGGTGGGCGGTTAAGCCAGAAAACCTCGATCGCCATTTTCGACAATTTCATTCTGTGCCGCGACGCGGTCACATGGGATGCTGACTGAGGCGACGCAAGGCCAACGCGCGTGCCCGATACGCGCCTTGGTTCCCGCGAGCATGTGCCAGATTCGGCATACAAAGCACGCCTCGTATCGCTTTACGGCACATGCTGACTAGCTTGACAGATGCGCTGTATATTCACTGCGGCTTTGCGTGACGCGCGATGCGTCCGCTATCTTATTAGGCCTAAGGCTGCCTAAGGACATGATGCAAACAAGCCCGTACTTATTGCTTGGCGCCAGAGTGATTCACCTCGCAACTTAATGTCCAGAGCCCACGGCTCATGATCCACATCCGACATGAGGCTCAGATAACATATGCAGCCAGCAGCTGTATATGCTTGCTCCCAAAAAGAGCTTCTCGGTCATGTGGCAGGCATGGACCACCGTGCTCATTTGACGTCGTAGTAGTCAAGATGATATCGCGATGCAGGCTTCGTAAGATGCAGTGGGTGAGAACAAGTACTACCAAACGGGAAATGTGATAATGCTCAGGCAAACAGGTCGGGATAAGCAGCTTTGATTATGTCCGCGGCTTTCTCGGCTACGCCATATGTGGCAGCTGACGTGTGTGCGGCCGGAAGCCTTGGCTATAGTGCACGCATTCAGTGAGAGGATTTTTTGGTAGAGGAACTGTCGATAACTCACAATGACGCTGGCGTCGACGACACGCAGACCCTGCACACCCTTTACAAGCAGCTGCGGGTCAACAACCCCCCATGATGCATTGGCAGGGCTCATCGCAGCTGTAGCAACAGGGTGGAAGAAGCTGACAGCGTTTTGGCGGATATACGCGTCGATGTCCTCGTCGCTGGTGAAGTTCTGGAGTGTGCCGATGAAATACCCGTCGAATGCCGGGGCATTCAAATAGCGCATGCCAGCCTTGATACCTTGACGGACGATGTAGATGTCGCGGGGATCAGCGAGGAGGTTGGGGTCGATGAGTGGGAACGCAAAGGGGTCTGACGAGTTGATGCTGACAGAGCCGCGCGAGGAGGGCGAGACGCAGCCAACGGGTAGGTTGAAGTAATTGCCCGTCTCTTTGGTGGGGAAGACACCGTTCTGCATGTTGTTAGTCAGCTAATCTGACTACCACATGGTGGTTCAAGATGAGCGCACCTGGAAGAGGAACTCGAAGTGGGCAGTCGTAGGCCCGCTGGCAGGATCCGTCGCGTTCTCCCAGATCGGGTCGTCGTCGGACAGACGCAGCCAAGCCACCTGGTTCTCAGATGTATCGACGAGGATACCGGTCTTGTTCGCTTCCCATTCGGCGAGGAGCTCATTGTAGTAGGTCTCATTGCGCCAGAGCGGGTCAAGAGTCTTCGTTGAGTTGGTCACATACGTGATGCTGCACTATGGGCGTGTCAACCAGCTGAATACTGAGCAAGAGAGAGACAAGCACTTACACCAATGTGGTCTGTAAGGTTGGCGCCGACCTGGAGCTGCGGTCAGCGGATACACGCGAGAAGAACCAAGAATGGGCGTACGGATGGGTTGTCCACAAGAACGGGAATACCGAGTGGCGCAAGGACCGACGAGTCACCAATACCCGAGTGCATCAGGATGACAGGAGTGCTGACCGCGCCAGCAGAGAGAACGACCTCCTTGCTAGCCGTCAAGTTCGTGATCGCTCCATCGACTTGGAACTCGACGGTCCTCAACGTAAGCACGTCCGAGCTATTCGTCTGAAGCACACGTGCAACATGGGCGTTCAAGAGGACGTCAAGGTTCGGGCGGGCTAGGTAGTTCTCTGCGAGATATGCCTTCGCGCTGGACCGGACGCCGCGGTCGATGAGCACCTGGGTCCAGCCGACACCCAGGTGCTCGCCAGAGTTCATGTCGATTTGGAAGGGGAACTCCTCGAGCTCTTGGGTGACAGCGATCACGCGCTCGTCTGTCGCGCGTCCGGAGCCGGGTACACTGACTCCAATAACGCCGTCGAAGCCATGAACTTCGGGAAGGTACTGGGCCGAAACGTCGTGGCCATCAACAGGGAGGTTGAACTTCTCGCTCTGTAATGTACAGTTAGCCCACCTCCCGTCTTGACGTGTGGCGGAGCGAAGGTCACCTTCTTGAACGAGTCCAGCATGCCATCCCAGCTCCAGCTCTCGTCGCCACTGAGTGTGGCCCATGTGTCGATATCTGACTTGGTACCACGAGTATACACCAGGCAGTCTACAAAGCGTCAAGAACTAGCAGAGATTGCAAAGACGAATGTACGCACTGACGGCACTCGTCCCTCCAAGACCAATGCCTCGCGGGAAAGGCACTACGCGATCCTCCAAGTTCTTCTGCGGCACGGTGGTATAGTTCCAGTCCCAAGGTGTGCTCGGTGTGAGCGTGACGCAAAGCTGAGGGACGTCGATGCTGAGCACGCCGTCGTTGCTACTCGCACGATTCAGCCGGCAGTTGCAGTGGGCTAGGACAAGGGACTTACGCGCCACCGGCTTCGAGCAGAAGCACATTCACACCCGTACTCTCCGTGAGCCTGTTCGCAGTAGTAGCACCACCGGGTCCGCCTGTAAGCTGTGTGAGCAAAACATCTCGTATAAGTATCCCACGACGCACCTCCAACGATGATGAAGTCGTAAGACTCTTTCAACTGTGACGCATCCTGCAGGATAGCGGCAGAGGCCAAGCTACCTGAGACGGCGAGTTGAAGAGCGCGCCGCATCATGGGTCGAAGAAACGCAAAGGTTCAGTCGAGCTCGCCGTGATCCTATATATACGTCGTCAGCAGTTCATCTTCGGCGGCATAACTCGTCGAATGGTATGACGCTACTCCAATACGATGGACATGAGGTACACTTCGGTTTTCGAAGATCGTCGCTGTGCTTCTTTGCAGTCGTGAGAGAGCGGTGGTCCCACGCCGTGTCACGGCAACTTCGAAAGCGAACTTGGCGACCTGGAAGTTCTGAAGTACGTACTCAGATGCCAGCCCTGTTAGCAATTTACAATACACCCAGTGCAGTCAGACTGAAGCTCAGCCCGACAGGGCGATCGTTTGTTGCATTTCGCCTATCGTAGGGGCCAAACTTGCAATTCACCTCGAAAATGAATGCAAAGTACTGCCATGACATTTATGCCTCAACGTTCATTTAAGTCAACAGGCCGGAAGTGGCCAGGACCGATGTAGGGCGCTCATAACGCCAAGGAGCGGGAAGGTGAAGAAAATAGGCATTCGTACTGCGCCATCTCCTACTAATCTGATGTAGAGCATACCTCGTCGAGTGGCGTGGAGGCTTAGGTTCTTGTGTATCTCTGCTCCCGCCTGCGAGCAACGGGTGGGAGCAAGTCTGCCAGCACAATTTCGGAGACTCTGCCGACCATGATGAAGCTTGGAAGCAGTGACTAATGAGCGCATTGTGTATATTTTCGACGTCGTTCGGTATACTGCATGGCCACTAGACGTCATGTAGGAACGCGGCAGGGTGTGGTGGTGGTCCGAGTCGAAGAGCACAGCGGGCGCGTCATCTGGACTTGGACTTTTGCCGCGACGGTGACCCGGACCGGGTCGTCGCGCCCGGACGCCGAAACTCGGAGACGATGCTTCTTGTCACCCACCACCATGGTCACACCCCTGAGTATACGAGCTTTCAGTGATTGCTACCTATCACTACGTGTGCACGGCCAGCAATTACTACAACAAGGTGAACATGTCACCCTTCACCACTGACGCGCTATGCTACTAGCCTAATCGGCTATCGACGTACGAAATCTCACAGCGATAGTTTGGACTTGGTCTGAACATTCCATACAACTCTGGTGACTTGAGCTGCTTTGGTTCAAATACAGGAATAAACTTAATCTGCTTCGCATCTACAAACACGTCCGTCGACTCAGTCTGAGCATATTTGGGTGGTACAAGTTCTGCTCACGGAGCAGAGAAGATCACCATACCCGCAAGATCTTCAGCCCTCTCCCTGTCATATTTGGGCTGTGAGTGAAGGAAAAATACTGGCAAAAAACTGTGGACTGACTTTTTGCCCCAGATGGACGCGATTGCTTTTTGGATATTGGGGGCCGCGTGGTACTTGGCTTTACACTTATCGCATGGCTTTCCTTGCGTTGCAATATCCGAACCGAAGTCGGGCGAATTGCCGCGGAGAGCATTGTCTACTGCCCACTTCTCGCGAGCGGCGCAGAGCTTTGATGCCAGCCTCGTGGACAGACTCGCAAGCTCTTCGGCCGTTATTGCATCCTGTCGTGTGATGGCATACTTGAGCGCCTCGTCAACAAGTCGGACGTCAATATCATGTTGTTCGGCGCACGCCAGAGCTTCCGTGTCTTGTCCAGGTTGAAAACGAAATGCTCGCATCCCATCGAGGGCCCGGGCGTGCATTCCGGGACTATCGTACCGGTGTGCCACGCACAGCACTCGAAGCCATCCAGCGGCGGGCATAACGAAGTTCGGTCGGGCACTATGCCAAAATGTTAACTCGAAATATCAGGTGGTGCCTATGAGACGCGTGCCTGTGGTATATTGCTTCCAAAAACGATTTGAAGTCTTGAGTCTCGACGTCGTCCAAGATAATGGGGTTCGAGTCGGAAAGTCCGCATCCGGCGCCATCCTCCGGGCGGGGGATCGCGAACATATCGGCGAAGCGGCGCGAATGCTCGGTTAGGAACTTCTGGTGAACCCTGAAGAGCGTCCCCTTGACCTGTGAATAACCGTTGTTTAGGGATTGAATGACATGGACAAGCCCTAACGACGGTACCCACCTGGATGACATACAGCTCATCGTTGAAGTAGAAATCGGTGTCGTGCGTGTTGTTCGCTTGAGCCTGCGTGGTGTGTAGTGAGATTCAATCCGGCGAATACTAGTGTTGTTGCCAAACCATCGTGCGTCGTGCGGCAAGGGGATGCTGTCAATAGCGAGAATACCTAGTGTCAGCGCTTTTGTACTAGCAGGGCCACCGAACTACATCGCTTCCGGTTCGCTTGCAGTGTCTGCGAGGTGATGAAGAGCCTGAGGATCCTAGGAAGATAGGTATCATCGGAACAGCAATCGAGGTAATACCTGGTCTAATCGGGGGCTGTGAGATGGCTTCTCGAACTGCAAGTCGACTCGTCGTGTGAGCATCTAAGTATAGTGCGTATTCAGTCGTGGCTACAAGATCGAGATTCCGATAGGAGAATGGGTTCAATGTCGATTCATTGAACCATGCACGGTAAGTCCGTCACTTGCGATGGCTAATTACATACGAACAGGGTTTCTCGTTTGTTTGTTCCAGCGCGCGTGAAGAACAAGAGGAGATCATCAAGGCGAACAGAACACGGCGGCACCGCTGCGGTTACTGTCTCTGAAGGAAGATATTAGGGTTTGCTGTTCTTCTATGCGTGAGTCTTGATACATACCGAGCACCCCACCCTTCCGTGATGATAGATTCTGCCTTGGGACTGCGATGTGTTCGCGCACCGCAGTGCTCGCACGGTGGTGGGTCAAAGATGTCGTAGTTGTATCCGCCTTTCGTGTTGGTGCGCTGCCCAGGTTGACTTGGAACCGGAGAGTTGGTATGCAGACTATCGAGTCGCGCCCACTTCTCTCTCGCACATGCAATACGCGCAGCCAGAGGTCGGGACAGGCATTCGAGCTCTTCGGAGGACAGCGGCTCCGGTCGAGTGATGATTGTTGTCAAAGCCTGCTCCAGGAAGCGCACGTCTAGGCCGTGTGCTTCCGCACAGCCGAGGAGACAAGCTGCTTGGTTTGGTATGACTGGTATCCGCGTCACTTGCCTAGTGGCGCGGGCATGTATGGTGGGACAATTGAAGCGGTGCGCAACACAGAGAACACCGAGCCACTCAGCGTGGCTGAGATCAGAGTCTGCTTTCAGTCTGGACCGATAAGTATCAGGTGGCATGTCTTCGAGGGGAACATCAGACTTCTTACTGATCATACACGATCCTGAGAAAGCACTTGAAATCGGCAGCGGCTACTATTTCGGAAGCGGTTCACGAACGCTGGGAAGTAATGTCGCAAAAAATTTAGGCCGCTGGTTACACGTAACCAGCAGTGGCCAGCAGAGCTCCGTGGCCAGGGAAACAACTGAGCCAGAGACGTGACATCATCACGTCGCCCGCGTGTCGCCAGCGCGTCGCCAGCCGGTGGCCAGCTCCAACGACTCGTAGCCAGCGTTGGCCATCCGCCTAGGTCAAACTTTGTAGGCCTGTACGCCTCTCAGAGAATATCTTCGGAAGCTCTATATTTTCATGTGTGCTTCATCATGCTCGAGCATTGCTTGCGTGCACGAAAAAACAGGTATGAAAGCAAGTGTGGCGTGTCGTCTGAGCTGGCGACGCGCTGGCGACGCGCTGGCCACCGGCTGGCCACGCGATGGCCACGAGCAGGCCACGGGCTGTAAACACGATGCCATCCGGTGAGGACACCACCGCGCTGGCCAGCCGCCTAAATTTTTTGCGACATAGTTCCCGAACCGGCGACTTCCCGTAAGAACCAGCTCACATTAAATCTCAAATATAATGTCACCCAGTATACTGCATGCAATGAGTAGGACTTGAGCAGCTGAAATATTTCTGAAGGAAACTGGTACTGCTAGAAGCGTACCAACTCGAAGCTCTTTTCGTCGCCAAGATTCGG